>ML777966.1:1024595-1071941 GCA_009831015.1 Picea engelmannii
CCTAATTGAAGTCATTTTAACAACAGGAGAAAATATTTCATCAAAATCTATACCTTTCTTTTGTGCAAACCCCT
Source organism: Picea engelmannii (assembly GCA_009831015.1). Classification (NCBI taxonomy): domain Eukaryota; kingdom Viridiplantae; phylum Streptophyta; class Pinopsida; order Pinales; family Pinaceae; genus Picea; species Picea engelmannii. The sequence goes on from ML777966.1 coordinate 1,024,670, forward strand.
TTACAACAAGTCTAGCCTTGTACCTTTTTTCTCCTCCACCTTCTTCCTTCAACTTGTAAACCCATTTATTCTGCAATGCTCTTTTTCCTGTAGGCAACTGAACCAAGTCCCAAGTATGGTTATTTGCTAAGGAATCCATTTCCTCTTTCATGCTTGCTCCCACTTCTTTTTGGTGTCTACCTGCATTACCTCTTCATAACATTCTGGTTCACCAGAATCAGTCAACAATAAATAATATAATGAAGGAGAGTATCGTTGAGGAGGTATACTTAACCTGGTAGATCTTCTAACAAAACTTGCAGGTGTTTGAGGTACCTGCTTCTCCTGCTGTTGTACATTTTGATTTTCAGGTTCCTTTGGAATTTCTTTTTCAGTGATCTCATCAAGCACTGTGTATTCTTGTTTTTACGTTTCCTATTTCTTTCCCTGCAACTGATCTTTGTAGATGACCTTTTCATTCAATATGACATCTCTACTCCTAATGATTTTGTTATTTTCATAATCCCATAAGCGATAACCAAAATCATTAGCACCATATCCAATAAAGGTACACTTCTTGGATTTTGCCTCAAGCTTTATTCTATTTTCTTTATCAATATGGACAAATGCTTCACAACCGAAAGTTTTCAAAAAAGAATAGTTTACTTTTTTTCCTATCCATTCCTCCTTTGGAATTCTACCATCCAAAGATCTTGAAGGTCCTCTATTTATTAAGTAAAAATCAATATCTACAACATCTGCCCAAAACTGTAAGGGAAAACCAGCATGCAATCTCATACTCCTTGCACGCTCCATGATTGTCCTGTTCATTCTTTCTGACACACCATTTTCTTGTGGTGTTCGTGGAACTGTCTTCTCTCTACAAATCCCATGGTATGAATAGTAATCATCAAACTCCTTACTGCAATATTCACCTCCACTATCTGATCTCAGACACTTCAAACTTTTTCCTGTCTCATTCTCAACTAAATCTTTCCATTTCTTAAACGTATCAAAAACATCAGATTTTTGTTGAATGCAATAAACCCAAGTTTTTCTAGTTGCATCATCAATAAAATTAACATAATAATGAGATCCACCAAGAGATGATACCTGAGATGGTCCCCATACATCTGTATGCACAAGCTCTAGCCTTTCATTCTTCTTTTCTTTTCCGACTCTGAGAAATCTGACTCTTTTTTGTTTTCCATAAACACAATGCTCACAGAAGTCCAAATCAATTTGTTTAAGATCTAGCAGAAAAATTCTTTTGTGAAGTATCTGCATACCCTTCTCACTCATGTGTCCCAGCCTATGATGCCACAGTGTTGTATCCACTCCTATAGAAGCTAAATATATAGAAGAGTCGGTATTACTAGTACATAAATACATTGTACCTACCTTCTCTCCTTTCGCTATCACCAATGATCATTTGATGACCTTCCATGTCTTATCTGTAAATATGGATATACAATCTTCACTTGCCAACTGCCCTGTTGAAATTAGATTTTTCCTTAAATATGGAATATGTATTACCTCTTTCAACAACCATTGGTTTTTATTTCTTTGTTTTATTTTTACCTTTCCCATTCCAACAATTTTGCATGGTGCATCATCACCCAAATGAACCTGTCCAAAATCACTTTGAGCATAATCTAGAAAATGTTTCCTATGGGGCGTGGCATGAAATGAAGCCCCTAAATCTACTACCCAAGACTCATAAATATTATCTACAGAAAGAATCAAAGCATCTTGTAACACATCACCTATTGCACTTGCTTCCTGATTTATCTCTTGTTGTCCATCTCTTTGTTTCTTTGGAGATCTGCAATCTTTCTTCAGATCTCCTTTCTTCCCACAATTCCAACACTCTATATTTCCAAGTCTGGATTTGGATCTGCCCTTCCTAGAATTCCCACGGTTCCCTGAGCCCTTTCCTCTATCCTTTTGTCTTCCTCTTTTATCCATGTTCAACACATTACCTGATGTCTCACCTGTGCTTTTCCGTCGCATTTCCTCACTAAGGATAACACCAACAACATCATCAGATTTTAAATTATTTGAGCCAGAGACCGAGTTAATTACAACCATGACCAAGCCATTCTGTCTTTCTCGCAATGAGCACAAGATTAGAAGAGCCCTAACCTCATCATCAAAGTCAACTTTTATAGAATTTAGTTGATTAGTAACTGTATTAAATTCATTTAAATGATCTGCAACAGACCCACCTTCTGACATCTTCATATTAAATAATCTCTTCATTAGAAATACCTTATTGGATGCTGAGGGTTTTTCATAGAATTTGGCCAATGCATCCATCAAACCCTTCGTTGTCTTTTCTTTCGAGATATTGAAAGCCATCAACGCTGCCAAGCTCATCCATATCGTTCCTAGAGCCTTTCTGTCAAGAATCTCTCATTCTTCATCCTTCATGGCCGTCGGCTTCTTTGCTACTCCGCTCAATGGTAGGAATAGATCCTTCTGATAAAAATAATCTTCTATCTGCATCTTCCATAACTGGTAGTTTTGGCCATTAAATTTCTCGACCCTAAACTTTCCATCTTCCGACATTGCTCCCACTCGAACCAGGAACCCTCTTTTCCTACGAGTTACCTTACGCTCTGATACCAGTTGTTAGAAAAACAAGACCACGGAGCAATAAAATAAAACAAATGCGGAAATAAAACACAGAAGATACACAATACAAGAGAGACACAGATTTATGTGGTTCACCCAGTGTGGGCTACGTCCACCAGAGAAATTGCCAGGTCCTTTCTTTATTATTATCCAACAAAATGAAGGGATACAACCTACAACAAAACCCACTTTAACTTCCTCTTCTTTCTCTCACAGTCTCCTCTCTCAGAATACAATACTTTCCAACCTACATAGCTGCAATACATTTCCCTCATAAAAGAGGGTTTCCTTCTAGGGAAAAAAACCCTAACATAATCTCTATTGTTAGATCTGCGAACTTATAATGAACGGTCCATATTTACAATGAAATTACAATATACTTTTATAAGACAATTTTTGCTTCGGGGGCTTCACCCCCAAACTCCCGCTAGGGGCCTACTTGCCCCCAGACCCCCCGGTCAGGGGGATAGCCCCGTCGGACCCCGTAGAGGGGGTACCCCCCCTCTGCACTCCCCCGTGTGGAAGAGTGTACATACTTCTGGTGTGTAAATACTTCATGGGGTATAAACACGGTTGAAAGTAAAATACCTCTAAATTAGGAATATAATCAGGATCCACAACCAACAGTAGATAACATAAGGGAGATTATTTTCTTCTTGTCCCAAGATAGCTCCTATTGCAGTATCTGAAGCATCAGAGGATATATGAAAGGGAAGTGCCCAATCAGGTCCTCTTAGAATAGGAGCTGTAGATAACTGATGATTGAGTGCATCAAATGCTTCCTGGAAAAGATTAGTCTACTTGAATTCAATATTTTTCATAAGTAACATAAACAAAGGAGAAGCTATTTTGGAATTTTTTTTGATAAATCTTCTATAGTATTCAGCATGTCCTAAGAAACTTCTCACATTTGTTTGGGTTTTGGGAATAGGAAGGTCTTTAATGACTTGTATCTTGGATAGATCTTCCTGAATTCCTTGAGATGAAATAAAGTGTCCAAGTACCACTCCTTCACTCATCATCATATGACATTTTTCAGTGCTTAAGGAGAGGTGGGCTTGTATACATTGGTTAAGAAATTTCTCTAGATTTTGTAGTGCTTCCTCAAAAGAGAAACCATAAGGGGTAAAATCATCCATAAAAATTTCCATAGAGTCATTAATCATATCAGAAACGATTCCTATAAATGCTCTTTGAAAGGTTGTTGGTGCATTACTTAGTCAAAATGGGAGGACTCTATAAGAAAAAGTTCCCTATGGGCTAGTAAAAGTGGTCTTATCTTGGTCTTGGGGTGCAATTTTGATCTGGTTATACCCACTGAAACCATCTAAGAAAGAGAAGAATTTCTTCCCTGACAAACTATCTAACACGTGATCAATGAATGGTAATGGAAAGTGATCTTTTTGAGTGGCTTTATTTAAGGATCTATAATCTACACACACTCTCCATTTCACATTTTTCTTAGGAACTATTACCAATGGGGAAACCCCTTCACTGTCAGATATAGGATATATAAACCCTGCATTAAGCAATTTTTGAAGTTCCTCTTTAAGATTTTCTCTTAAATTAGGGTTCATTTGTCATTAAGATTGGTAGATCGATCGACAATCTTCCTTGATATAGATACGATGAGTACAAAATTAAGGAGAGATTCATTTCATATCTATATAGTCCCATGCGAATTCTTCCTTATGTTCAAGAAGTAACTTCATTAATTGTTGTGTTTCAACAACTGTCAAGTTGGGGTTTATATTCAGTGTTTTGCCAGGTTCAATTTCTACTGGTATACTTTTAGAAGAGATGGTAGCTGATGTTTGAGGTAGGTCTTCAAAGTTAAGGTTTTCCTGGGTATCTGACTCCAAAAGTGCAGCTAGTTGATTATGTGTTTCTGGAGTCACAGAGGCGGGTTCACAAATAAAATTATTAATTACTTCATCCTCAGTGGCATCTTTAAGGCTTAAGGCTTGTCCGATAGTCGAGATAGGTTGAGTAGTTTGATCATCAAAGTCCACCCATAAGGAATTGTCATTATTAATTAAGGGTGTAGCGTGAGGGTAGAGGGTAAGTTGTTTGGTCTCATATCCATTCAAAATTTTCATTGAACTAGATCTGTAACTGATAAAGGAATCTGTTATGGCTAGCCAAGGCCTGCCCAAAATTAGAGGATGACCCCCAACTTTGTTTTAGGTTGTAATACCACAAAGTCAGTTGGATAATTCCAGGACTCAACCGAGATGATTAGGTCTTCAATGATTCCTTCTGATTTGATTGTAGAACGGTCAACTAATTCTAGAATGGTTGGGGTATCTCTGATTTCATTCTTCAGTTGTAATAGTTGTGAAGTTTCAAGAGTCATAATATTGATAGAAGCACCTAAGTCAACCAGAACTCAAGGGATTATTGTTTTTCCAATTTTCACTGTGACAGTAGGATGGCCGGGATCACCATATTTAACTGGAGGAGCTTTACCCAACATTAGTGTAGACAAATCACCCATGACATGAACTGTGAGGGGATCTTTAGTTTTCCTACTGGATTTCTTAACACAAATGTCTCGCATAGTTCTAGCATAAATTGGTACATATCTTAGTGCTTGTAATAGTGGAATTTTGACATAGAGATTTTGTAATTCCCCTAGAAGATTGAAAGTAGGTGGCTCAGGAGTTTTAGTCAAAGCTAACCGTTCAGGGAATGGTGGTTCTGCTATTTCAGCAACAGTGTTTGAGGACAGTTGTACCTCTTTAGGTAAATCATTCTTTTTTATTTCTTCTTTATTAGAATTAGAGGAGGTAACATCATCAATGATAGGTTCTACTATTTTCCCAGATTGTAAATGAATATCATTGCATCGTGTAGGGAAAAGAGAAAGTATAGGCTGGTTTTGAATATCAATTCATTGCACAACCTTATTATTTGGGTTAGGGTTAGGTTGTACAAGTAGTTGGGGCCTCATGATTTGATTATTCGGTGGAGCACCTGATGGTAAAGGGAGTGGTTGCTGAACTTGTGATTGAAATTGAGGAAATTGATTTGGGAACGGGGGTTGTTGACCTCTCCAGTTTGGATTCCATTGGTTAAGGTAAGGTTGTTGTTGTGAAGGCCAAGGTGTCCATATTGTTGGGTCTACAAAGGGAGGGTTTGTTTGTTGCATGGGTGGGTATTTCATTTGGTTAAAGGGGGGGTAATTTCCTTGACTAAAAGAAGGATAATTATTCGAACGATTAGAAGATGTAAATGGCATATTGAGATTCATAGCTTGTCCCTGTGGTTGCCATTTTCTTCTTTGTGTCAATAGATAGACAGCTTCAGCTTCTTCATCAGTTGGTTGTAATGCTGCATTGATTCCTAGTAAAGAAGGGCATTGTTGAGTTTCATGATCCTTATCACAAATGGTGCAAATTGGCTTTTTGTCCAATGGGCATTCCCTTCTTGGGTGCTTTTCTCTACATTTGGAACAAAAGATGGACAGAGTTGCTTCCGCTTCGGCTTGTTTCTTTTTAATATGCAAGGTGTCGATTTGTGAATTAAAAGAACTTAACATTTCAGTTTTAAATTCCTTAAGTAGATTACCTGATTCAGCTCTTGTTGCTCCTCCACTGGCTGATTTTTGAACTCTTGAAAATGTGGTATCCACGATGTTTGATCTATTCCTTGCAACTCCTCTTGAACAACTTTTACAGAGGCTAACAATTTCATCATATGATTCTTTAGATATGTCCCCTTTTCCAATCATATTCAACATATCTAGACAGTCATCCCTTACTTCTTTTAATAATATTGTTTTAAGAATATCTTTACTTACATCGGGGTGACTGGATCTTTGTAGATTATACTGTAGCCTTTCCACAAAGTCCTCCAGATTTTCATCCTCTTTATGTATCATCTTGAATAATTCCTCTCTTTTTTCTCTTGTTCGGCAATAGTCTTGATATTTGTGCAGAAATTTATGTTTCATTTGATCCCATGTTGTGATTACATGACCTCTAAGACTCATGAACCATCTTAATGCATTTCCCTTAAATGTTGTTGGAAATAGATTTAATTTTTAAGCATTGGAAATGCAATCATAACTTCTGCATAATATGTCAAACTTGAAAAGGAATTCATCAGGATCTTCAGAAGATAAACCATGAAAGTTAGGTAAAGCTGAAAGTGGAATATTCTTCATGGGAGATACTCCTCTAGGAAGATCACCAATAGGAAATCCTAAGGTAGAGAAAGAGTTTTCATCGTTTACCTCTTCTTCAATACCTACTTGTTCTTCATGGTGTAGTTCTTCATTATATCCATTGATGGTTTCTTCTGTTTGTTCCCCTACTGCACTTGCTCGATCCTCAATGTTGTCTGCTAGTTTTTCAATTGTCTTCGTTTCAAAGTTCGCTTGAAAGGAAGGTTGAGGCTTTGCTTTTTGAGAGCCTGGTCGTTGAGGAACAACATATTTAGATTTTTATATAATCATGTCGATAAAAGTATTTCTTCCTCCTCTTCCTCTGCCCCTGCCACCTGCAGGTTCAGTTTACTTGGGGGGTCTGCGTCCTCTCATGCAATTTGTACATCTGAAAGAAAAACGTAAATGCTTTTGAAATCTATAATTTCATTCCCCTACAACAACGCCAAAATGTTGGTCACTATAATTGCTTATTAGTTAAAACAATCAAGTGTTACATAATTTTCAACCCAGGGAAGTCTATTTATTTCAAAGGCATTCACACACTGTATATGCTCAATCTCAAAATCAATCCAAAGTTGTAATAAAAGTTACACTAATCACACCTTTCTTTGAACAGACTGAAGTTCTACTCTGAATTACAATGAAAGCAATCTATCTATTGCAGAGTTTAAGATTCAAAAGGAAATAATTATCACAAGAATCCTAGATTACATTAAGAAACAACAACCTAGGAAAAAGGAACCTTTCAGCATACTGTAAAGAAGACTAACTGTTATGTAATAGAGAACAAGACCATATTCCCCAAAGTAGGAATCTTCAGCACTTGTCTCTGACTATCAGACTTTCATAAACTCATTCTGCAAACAGAATTAACAATTACCAAAGACTAACTATTCTGTAACAGAGAAAAGGACCCTATTCCCCAAAGTAGGAATCTTCAACACCTTTCTCTGACAATCACACTTTCATAAACTCATTCTACAAACAGAATTACCAATCGAAATGATTAACAATTACCTAGGAATGAATTGTATGAAAACGATGTAACAATCAGTGGAAACAGAGTTTCAACAAAATAGAGTTTTAACAAGGTATAGATAAAAACAATACTAACACACTACAGAAACTAATGGGTGAATCTTGTGAAGAAGGTGGGTCCTCTCCTTCTCACAAGATTCCCCAGAAATGAAAGGAACTAAGAAGAAATGCTCAGAATGATCTTTTATTCATCTGTCAAATGTGATGAGTTACAATATCCAAAGTGAACATGCTCCTTCTTTGTAATTCCTTTCTAGCTAAGCCTTTCGTAATCTCCCCTCTAATACTGATTTCTTCCCTATTTAAAGAGGAGAATCCTCTTAATACAATTAAGCATAAAATTACATGTGTACGTACAAATCCTATTCTTAGTTTGATCTAATCTTCTATGCTGGAATAGGATATTCTGATCTTCTGTAGAAAAATGTTGTTACAGTGGTGGTGTTGGCTTGAGGTATAGCTATTGCGGCCGGTGTAACAAATCCTTTATTTATCTTTTCTTGTTATTGTTGTATGTGAAATATTGTTTTTAGCATCACAAATCACAAACTGTTTCAGCAACAAGATTTGCGTATTGTTTGACTGCTTCAAAAATGTGGTCTTCAAGCAGCTATGATGGTTGTATGGTGCTGGCTTAGGGTACAGCTGTTGCAGCTAGTGTAACAACTCCTTCTTGTTACTGTTGTATGTGAAATCCTGTTTCAACATCGCAAATCATAGACTGTTTCAGCAACGAGATTTGTGTACTGTTTGATTGTTTTAGCAACATGGTCTTCAAGTAGCAATGATATATTAACTGCAGTCTTCAAACTATTTTGGCAACTATATATTTCTAATTAATGGCTAAGTATTAGAGTAATGTAAAATTACATGTAAAAAAAATTGAACATATAGCGAAGAGAGGAAATGTTATATACCTTTGGAAAAATAGATTAAGGTGATAATGTTGTCTTAAATATGAGTGGGAAAATGATGTAATGATAACAAAACGTGTGAGCAAAAAGGTACATTATTAGGTCCTAACATCTACGATATGGGTTTTGTCTAGATTATGGAAAATTGAGTAAATGGCGGGAAATTTTTCAAAATACAAAATGGTTTAAGAGTTATGGGTGGGTCTTCAACTCGAATCTACCCAAATTGATGAAAAACCCAAATTTTTGTGATTTCATTCAAAAAAATGTAAAATTTGAAATCTGAGCATTGGGATTTGGTCCCATCCACTTCTCAATGATTTTTCTTGTATAAATAAGCTTCATAGGGTTATGAGAAATCCAATTATAATTATGGGAATTCTTTTGTAATGGATGTTAAGGTGTTGTCATGACATTGCCAAGATTGTAAGAGACTTGTAATTTTCTGAGTTTGATGGAATAAAGAATTGGTGTTTTGTGCATTCAAGGGGATTGACTTCTTTTTGGAAGCAAATTGTTTGTTTGGTAGGGCCCCTCAAATTGGTAAGAATGCTTCCCTTTGTATCTTAACTAGTTAGCATTTCATTTATGAACTTTTCTTTTACTATTCAATTTGTTTAAAGGTTAGAATTTCATTTACAGTTTGGATTGTGTGGTTTGAATCCTAATTTTGGTTTTGCAATTGTTATGTTAATTAGAACTCATATTGTAAACCTCCCAATTGAATACATTATCACATTGATCTTTGAATTTATTTAGCATTTTCGCCTATCACATTTGCGTGCTTATATTCATGTGTATTCTTCCTATGCTTTGTTTTTATGCTGAATAGACTATGGATAGTCCCTCATTGCATTTATCTCCTTCATATTTGATTTTCCATCCAATTTTTCCATCAAATCTACCATCCAAATCACCCATTAGTTTCTCACCGTCCAAAACATTATAAAATAGAGTATGTTAACATATTCTTGTTTGCATTCACTTATAAAATAAAACACAAAAATAGAGTTGTCTTATTCGATGCATCTACTTAACTTTTCTCTTCCATATTTTCTCTTTTTCCTTCAACACGATTTTCCCATTGATTGCATATTTAATCATGCAATACAATTAGTCATTGCAAGAACAGATTGACCCCTCTCTTTGCCTTATTCTCTATGCATGGAATCAATGTCCAATCACAATGCAATTACACTTCATGACAGGGAATTATCCTCTCTTTTTATCTACTCATTCCTTGATTGATGAATGCACATTAAATTACACAACTTTACTTATTGTTCACACAAGAAACTTTGATTCTTCTCAATTACTCTTTGATTTGTGTGCTTTACATTGAAGCTCTCAGTTTGCAGAGAGTACCTATCCTTCTTTTCCTCTTTTGATCTCATATATGACTAAACATTTTTTATAAGCATTGTATTTTTAACTTCTTTTACAGAGTTGATATTTCTTTCCATTGCATAAGCATTCAACCTATTTACACTTTGTATTTCTGCATTGTCATTCTTTCCCATTCTTTTTTATTTTTTTCCATGCTTGCTCATTGTGACTAGTGCACTTGATTGTGGAAATATCTTGATTTTAGATTTCGTATAGTGTTTGATTCTAGTTTGATTGATTGCTTTTAAGATCAGCTTGCCTCTTCCTATAGTTTGAGTGGTTTTCTTTGTGTGTTTTAGGTTCGTATCTTGCATTCGAATTTCATTTCGTTCACATAGTTTGAAATTAGTTTTATTTTCTATTTATCTGATTTCCTTTTGCTAGTTTGCTTCAATCTGGATTTCCCATAGTTTTCCTACTCTTTACTTCATATACTTAGTTTTTATTTTCTATACTTTGGATTCCTTGCACTTTAATTTCACATAGATTCAATCACCAACAGTCAGATTAAAGGTCTAACTCATGAGACATGGCCTTCTCGAGTTGGAATTCTTCCTAAGGTATTAGTTTCTATCGTGAATTTCATTTCCATTTGCTTGTTTATTTTATTGCATTTAAGTCTGGATCCGCTATAGGAAATAATCATTGAAGGACAAAAAAATTAAGTAAGCTACTCACGTTTAATCACACAAACATCACCCTGGGTGCATGAAAGACTATGATCTAAGCCTTTATAACACTAAGTTATTCCTACATCCCAGTGATGAATCCTCAGTGTTAATTTCCTGTAATGTGGGTTTGAAGATTGTTTTGTCGGCTTTATATTAGACTAGAGTAGGCTATGATCCTTCATTTCCTGTTCATGAACCTCGAAGCTTACAAGCCCCAGTTGATAATTAAATGTGGTAATTAATACTGCATATATTTAGCCCAACATTTTGGTGCCATTGTTGGGGAGGTGCTAAAAGGATTAGAGAATATGTAGGTTGTTTTTATTTCTCCAAAGCCTTGAGTGTTATTTTCATGCAAGTGTGGTGTGCTTTTAAGGACAAAATAAGGGAGAAGAGAATATGGTAAGACATGAGGGAGGAGCCCACGCATCCACTTTAGTAGGGTTTTTCCAAAATTAGGTGGTCCTCTTCCTTTCAGTAGTTAGAATTTGTGTTTTATTAACATTAGCCATATATATAACTTGGTGTGAAGAGAAGAGAAGAGAAGCTAACTTGTGTGAACATATAACTTTGTGACAACAGGGTCCTAGTAGAATGGTGGCGCTTCGAGTATATAATTGGTTTGCTTACATTTTCTTTTTGTTTGCTTCTTTTATTTCTTTAGGGTTATTTTTAAAAACAGTTTATGGGCACTGTAAGAATTAAAACATAACTCTCTCAATCCTAACAGCAGCTGGTATCTCAATCTCAGCCTCTCAGGAAGAACAAATCTTGATAATAGTAAAGAACTTAAATGTCACTCCACATCCACAAGAAGATCTATAAGTCTCCTTGTATTCCCTTTGCCAATCTATCGAGGAGACCAAAGAATCATGGACCACATTCGATGGAGAGCCACCATTAGAACCTGAGATCGAGGAGTTTTTTATATTCCTTTCTGAAGATCCTCCATGCACCAACGAGACCAATTATGATCTTCCTGGCATGACAAAGGGAGATATGAAGAGTGGTATAAATGAGGAAGTGAACCAAGAAAATCATGACTATATTGAACATTGGTTCTAGACGACAACTAGATTGAACCACCACTCTCTTCTTCAAAAACTCTTCACATCATCACCAAAGCAACTGGTTCTTCATACTTTGGTATACATTGAATATTATGTTTCAAACCCGAGTATGAATGTGTTTATACACCTGTTACGCACATGGTTACATTGAAAATATTCTTACACGTGAAATATAATTTCTTGTTCTTAGGTAGGATAGAGTAAAAGTTGCATGCTAGTTAACCTAGTTCTAAACAAATGCAACATCTTTTGTGTTTCTTTTCAAATAAATGCAATGATATGAAGATAATATTGGTGATATAACATCAAAAACCAAAACAACTTAAGATATTTCTTCTTACTATTACATACATATTTATGACTATTAATAATAACAGTTGCTCATAAGCTTAATCTTTAAAATATTATGGGGATTGATGCAGGCATGTGCTCGCAAGCACGCCCGCTCACAGGATCTTCTCTTCTTTATGGCCCGAAGAACTCTCAGGCTCTTCTATTTCCCTATCGGGAAATCTTCACCCACAACAATCCTCATGGGATCTCCCCTTCTTTACAAATCGGGAGATCGAACTTCGTAGTATCGCGAGGTCAATGGTCGAGCGTTCGTTCCACGAATCCCCAAAACTTGATATAAGTCAATGTTGACCCTTTCTTTTACCCTGTCAGAACTTCTCCTATCGCAATTTCGGTACTCGCGATATCGAGCAACTCGGTTCTTTGACTCCCAAGTCTCGATATGCTGAAACTCCAACACATGCACGAGGTTGACCTTTCAACATCCCGTCACCTCTATCGGGATTTTGGACTTCGCGGAATCATGGATCCTAATGTCAATGTTTCAGGACTTTTCACTGTGAAACCCCGATATGAAGTGCCACCTGTCCACGTCACCAACTCCTGTGGCCCCACACTATTCTCTTACCTGTCGGGATATCACGTATCACAATATCACGATTCCCGTTGCAATATTTCAGAGTTTCAATCCATGAAACCCCGATACACGATATATGTGTAGATCCAACGGCCTTGATGCCTCAGATCAACGCTCTACCCCTCTCGATCTTTTATCCTTTAGAGAATATGGCGCCATATCTCCCTTTCACCTCCACAAGATCTAACGGCCCACGAATTATCGCGAATTCTCCTCAGAGAATTTCGACCGTCCGTTTCTTCCTCGGATATTTCTGCTAAGGACCAAGTGTTCCTCTGCAGAACACGTCCACCTGCACGCAAACCTGCAATGCTTTCTTACAAGCTTTCAAGGTACAACTACTGTGCAACCCCTTGACAGTTTTGAAGGCTTTGTTCTTCCTGAGCTTCTTGTAACTCTGAGTCTTAAAAGACTATTGCACGCCCTCCTTGCGGTAGATTTCCAAACACTTCAAGTATTTGAATCCCTTCAACTCTACGCACACCTACAACAGCAGTGTCTTGATATTTCACTCAGGTCCACAACCCTGAGACTTCACTTGGCCTATGTACTCCTTGCATGGCTCTTGTGCCCAAATGCACTTCTGAGAAATGAGAACAAAAGTAGAACTATCTGAGCTTCAGAGACGCAACCCTGAATTCTTGTCGATGCACTTCTTCCGGACACTTCAACTGCACTCCTTGCAGGAATTCTTACTCAGACAGAGAAACAATTAAAACTCATTCCTTCTTCCTCTCAGGCTTCAAACTCAAACATGAAATCATATACACAGAATATAAAAGCAAATGTATAACTAGAATAAAACATTCATGAGCTTATCATTCAGCATCAATACACAGAGAACAACACAAAACCATGAATTTGAATCAATTCTTCTATTAACTCAAATATTTGTACATGGGTGTTCTTACACAGCTCTCTGCATGCTCTTGCTCTCTTCAACAACGCTACTTCATAATGATATTACAATGTACAATGAGGGTGTCTATATCCCATTCCCCTCTTGTGCTCTAAAGCTGTCTAATCTAGAATTAAATCCTACCTACTTTTCATTAACTATCTTAAATGCCTTCTACCTACTAAGGACGAGAGCTAAAGGCTCAAGGTCCGATTACAATATACAAGTGTGCATCATTAAATTTGCACATTAATGTTCTGACATCAAATCCAAGAGAAAATTAGAATTTGTGTTGGCTTGTCCAGTTTTCCTTTGGCTTCCATGCTAGCTCGCTTGATGTGGGAGATGCTCCTGCATCATACTCCCTCACTTGAAACTTTCATGGGCTCCTGTCCATGAGCTACCGCACAGTCTGTCCATGCTTCAGTATTTCTGCTTCAGTCTCCCAACTGACATCTTCAACTAGATGATTCTTCCATTTGACCGGATACTCAAAGTATTCCTTTCACCTGGTCCTCTTACTCACTCTTTTGTCCAGTATGCGCTCCATCTGTGGCTTCTCTACAACTGGCATCTTCTTCGTCCACTGGATTACTAGATGGTCAGTTCCAGTCCCTGTTTCCTCAGCTCTATATGGGTACAAATCCGAGATATTGAATATCGGAGAAATTCTGATCCCATTGGGTAATTCAATCTCATATGCGTTCGCCCCATATTTCCTCAATACCCTACATGGCCCAATCTTCTTCATCTTCAATTTATTGTATGTTCCTCTAAGGAACATTTCTTTTCTCAAGTGTGCTAGAACCAGATCACCAACCTCAAAATAAAGTTGTCTTCTATGTTGATCGGCTCTGTGCTTGTACTCCTGACTTGAATTCTGCAACCACTCCTTCACCCGACTGTGAAGTTCTTTCATCACCTCTGTGAAATCTTCTGCACTAGCGCTGCTAGTCATAGTCTGTTCTGAATTCCTCAACTCAGAAATTCCTCTCGGCTACATGCCATAAACAACCTGAAATGGACTCTGTCCTGTGCTCCAATTCACTAAGTTGTTGTACGCAAACTCTGCCTGTGGTAATATGCTGTCCCACTGGCTATGGTGTTCTATCACCAAGCTTCCCAGTAAGTCTCCCAGACTTCTGTTCACCACTTCTGTTTGTCCATCCATCTAAGGATGATATGTTGAACTAAACAACAAGTTTGTTCCTAGCTTCTTCCATAAGGTCCTCCAAAAATTCCCTATGAATTTAGTATCTCGATCTGAGACTATACTCCTTGGAAAACCATGAAGTCGAATGACCTCTTTGAAAAATAGGTTCGCAATGTGAGTTGTGTCACTGGTCTTCTGACATAGAATAAAGTGTGTCATCTTGGAAAATCTATCCACCACCACAAAGATTGAATCAACATGTCTTTGTGTTCTTGGCAGCCCCAATACAAGATCCATGCTAATCGCATCCCATGGCCTTTCTGGTATGGGAAATGGTTGATAAAACCCTACATTCTGCTTCCTTCCCTTCAAATGTTGGAAAATTTTGCATCTGTCCACAAATCTCTTGACATCCGCTCCCATTTCTGGCCAAAATTATGACTCATTCAGCTTCACAAATGTTTTTTCATGGCCAAAGTGTCCTGCCAATCCTCCATTGTGTTTCTCCTTCAACGAATTCTCCCTCATGGAGCATTTTGGAATACATAGTTGATTACCCTTAAAGAGCAATCCTTCCTGGATCATGTATTCTATCCACGGGCTTCTGTCCCTGAGAACTGGATTTTCAGCTGCTTCATACGCTTCTCTGAAATCATGATCTTCAGCATACATGTCCCTGAGATCATCAAAACCTAACGTTTTGACTCTGAACTCCTGTAACAACAAACACTTCCTGCTCAAAGAATCAACAACTTTGTTAGCAGTACTAGAAATGCGTTTAATCACAAAAGTGAAATTCTTCATATACTCAACCCATTTGACATGTTTCTAATTCAACTTCTCCTGTTGAGTCACAAACTGCAATGCATGATTATCACTCTACAATACAAACTCTTTCGGGATCAAGTAATGCCTCCATTTCTTCAATGCCTGTATGATAGAGTAAAATTCCTTATCATAAGTGGAATATTTCAACTTCGCCTCATTCATCTTCTCACTAAAGTATGCTATTCTCCTATCTTCTTGACTCAAGACTGCCCCAATTGCAAACCCACTTGCATCACATTTCACCTGAAATGTTTTCTGGAAATCCGGCAACACCAAAACTAGTTGTTCCGTAATCTTCCTTTTCAACAGATTGAAACTCTTCCCAGCCTCTGCAATCCAGTGAAAAGACTTATGTCTTTTCTTCACTGTATCCATCATCGCTACATTGATTCCATTGAAATTCCTAATGAACTTTCGGTATAAACTAGCCAATCCATGAAAACTTCTTACCTCAAAAATATTCTTCCGTGATGGCCAATTCTTAATCACTTCCACCTTATCTGGATCCATCCTCAACTAATTTGCCAAAATAACAAATCTCGAGTAAATGAGGTCTGTCATCATGAATGAGGATTTCTTCATATTTATCAACAACTTCTCCCACTGTAGCTTTTGCATCACTGTAGCTAAATGCTTCAAGTGTTCTGCCACTGATTTACTGTAAATCAGTATGTCATCCAAATACACAATGACAAATTTCCCAATGAACTCCATCAGGACTTCGTTCATCAACCTCATGAAGGTACTTGGTGCATTTGTTAAGACAAATGACATAAAAAGCCATTCATACAACCCTTCATTTGTTTTGAATGTTGTATTCCATTCATAACCTTCTCTCATGCAAATCTGGTGATAACCACTCTTCAAATCAATCTTTGAAAAATATTTTGCTATGCTCAAGAAATCCATGAGATCATCCATCCTCGGCAATGGAAACCTGTACTTGATGGTTATCTTATTAATCACCCTTGAGTCAGTACACATCCTCCAGCCTCTGTCTTTGTTCGTACTGAGTACTGTTGGAACAACACATGGACTCAAGCTTTCCATGACCAAACCTTTGTCCAACAAATCCTGGACTTTCCTTTTAACCTCTTCATTCTCTTGCGGTGTCAATCTGTACGTAGCTTTATTTGGAAAATTATCCCCTCGTATGAGATCAATATGGTGAATCACACTCCTGATCGGTGGCAACAAAATAGGTAATTCGTCCACTATGATGTCATCGAACTCTTCCAATAGTTCCTGAACTTCTTCTGGTAAATCATCCACTCTTGTGCTAGTCAGAATAATCCTCGATTTCCTGACCACAAAGAATTGTGGATCTTCCTTCTTCTTAACTTCTGTAAGAAGTTCCTTCTCACTCATGAGAAGTACTATGTTTCTTACTTCCGACTTCACCTCCTTATCCTTAATTGGAAGTAACATGTGTGTCATCCCATTCTTCTCTAGGGTGTATGTGTTCATTCTCTGTTATAACCCTAAATTGCACCATACATGCTTACCTGGCATCAGGCCAACTCATTGCCCTTCATTGCCAAAACATCTGCTGAGAAACCTCTTTAAAAATCCTTTTGGGTAAAGGTACACGCGCCCTAACCCACTATTGCACGTGTTGGAACACTGGAAAGCCTACTACTGCACGCGTTGGAACACTGGCAGGCCTAATACAACCCGCATTTACCTAACAAAGCACAAAAAAAGGAAAGTTGCCAACGGGACAAAAATCTATGCGTCAGTTAACTGAAACTCCTAGCCATGCATAGCCGAGAGTTCATCCAAAACCCTAGCTCCTTCTATCCTATAAAAGAATGGGTAGGGGTACTATTTGGAAGAGGAAAAATATAGCAAAGAAACTCTGCCCAATTGCCAAGTCCATTTGTCCCAACCCTTTAGCCTTTCCTCGAGCCTAAGGAGAATTAATGCAAAGTAGCTGGAGGACAAAGAAGAGGAGGAGCCCAGGATCAGGATCAAGGAGCGGTGGCCGGTCTCGACTTTGATTGTAAGTTGATTCATTTTGAAAATAATAAAAAGAATACTTTTCCCGTCCCAAATGCATGAGTTATCTATGATTTGTGTAGTTTATTCTTAATTTCTAGCCCTCAAGTAGAGAAATAGCATGCATGCATAGTGTTTTGTCTTGATTGTAGGATAACTTTGGAAGGAGCAGCGCAAGGAAGCAGGCAAAGCGCAACGGAGGATCTACACCAAACATTAGTAAAAAGGTTAGTAGTTCCTTTCCATGAATGTGCCTTGAAAGAGGGGTTTAAGTTTTCGGGTGGTAGGTTAAAAGGTCATTTCTTTAAGGTCAAAATCTGCATGCAAATCAGACCCTAGTTTGCTAGTCTGTAGGGTATTATTTCCCAACAAAAGAATTGGCGACTCCACTGGGGAAGATACTCTTAAGGTTTCCGGATTTAGTTGAGGTTTTTGGGTAGTTTAAAGAATTAGATTTTATGTTTCTTTGTTTGTCTATTTTCTGTTAGGTCGGAGCTAGAAAGGAACCTGGTTCTTTATACTAGTTTTTCCTTGACTGTTGCTTGACGGTAATTATCGGGACACACAGAGGTACACGTGGCCTGCAAAAGGCCTGCACGCGTGTAACTCGTGCCCTAACCTTCTATAGCCCACGTTTGAACGCCTGTTGTAGAGGTTTCAGTAGCGTGTAGGAGTCAGAGAGCTTGAGAGGCAATCCTCCTCTTCCCTGTCAGAATTATACATTCTCAGGGGGCTTTCTGGACCCTGTTTGAGTCTTGCTGGTTCGCAGTCTTGTCTCAGTTTTCTTTATTGAATTTTGTTATTCTTTGTAATTATTTTTCTTTTCTGTTGGAAGAAGCATCCAAGCCTTCAAGAGACCCTGGTTTTCAATACCAGAGGCCTCTTCCAGGTCTGGGCTGCCCGTGTTTAGTTTTTTCTTGGATTTTATACCTACATGCGGCCTGTACCAGTTCATCCCATGGGTACCCGTGCTCTATTATAGCTCAGTGCGCATTTGCACGCGTGCTGTTTCAGTGACAGTAGCGGGATTGACAGGTTTCTTTTCAATCAGGATTGGGCAGTCATCCCCTCCTGTGGTGAGAAGTGTTCCTCTCAGGAGTTTGAGTCTAGGGTTGCACAGTCAGTAGGTTAGGGCCTCTTATCCTTAGCCTATTTTTTCTTAGTTGATGTTGGATAGAAAAGATAAAAAATAAAAAAAAAATTGTGTTTCATGGTTTTTAGACAAGCATAAGAGTCGGTGCTTTCTTGATTACCATTATGTGTCTTTGCTTTGGTTCTTTGCGATCTGTGATTTAAGCCATAATTTTATTTTGTTTTCTTGGTTTTGTGCTTGTCAACATTTTCTCTTTGTTGCTTCATTTAGCACTCAAATAAATATATATATATATATATATATATATATATATATATATATATATCGCTTTTTCATTTTCTTCATTGTTTGAAGATTGTGTTGTTGCATCAATAGCTAGGGAGAAGTCTTTTTCTTCATAAGTTTTGGCAGTGCATTTAGAGAATAAGTAGCTCATAGTTGAGCGAAAATTCCTTAATGTTTGCTGCATGAAATCTTAGCAAAATTGAAAATAAAAGAAGTCTTTCTTTGTGAAAAGTTGTTGATTTTTGCATTCAGTAAAATTTTTTGTTTCCATCATTTTTCATTCATTTTTTCTTTGAGTCTTTACACACCATCAGTTTCACCTTCATACCTTGTGACGTAAAAAATCCCATAAAAGCAACGCTAATTTAAAATCTATTAGACCTTTTGTTTGTAGGGTTCATACACTAGCTCAGGACTAGGGCCTTGGAATAGGTTGGAGAGGAAACTCTCCAAGGCCACTCAAAACCAAACATTGGAGTCTGTGATAGGGAGTGTAGAAGTCCAGTTACGTGGAAGTTATCCAGGACCCCCCTCTAACACAGGGGATAAACACGAGGTCGCGTGAGGAAAGGTAGTGGAGATAAACTCTCCAAAGCCGAACCAAACATAGTGGAGAACACATATCGAGGATTTGTCTTGGGATTCTGTCGTTTGCATTTTCCATGGAGCTTCATGGATCTCGAATCCGTTCGAGGTCCTCAGTTGTCTTTTGGACCATTCTCTCTCGATACCCTGGACAGGTTTCGGGCTTGATACCCTACTCATTGTGGTCTACCCGACTATCGACTATACCTGCTTGGTGACTGTTCGCGTGCTGGCAAACTAGTTGCCACTCTTTTTAGGGACATACACAGGTGACTGTGGGGCTATACCGCGGTACCTAGGACAGACATCGGGCCATGCTTTGCAGAGTATACCCAAAGGGTGCTTCCAGTTTTGATTTTCACTTGCACCGGTAAGTTTCTCTAGTGTTGGTTGTTGTAACTGTTCTTCCAACTAGTTAGTGATTGCTTGTCTTATCTCGTAGCGACTTCTTTTTTTAGTGTGTATTATTGTTTGATCATGTAGAATACCTTAGCGTGTCTTGGATCTTCTCACACAGTGGAGGATCCCGAGCTCCGCCAGTCACGAAGGCTCTTGGGCCTGCCGCCGGTTATACTGGAGCCACCCCCGCCACCATTGAGGCGGAAGCTAGACCAACAAGGGTCTTTCGAAGCAACCGGGTTACAAACCATTGTGCCTGAACAACTCTCGGAGGAATCAATTGCCAATCTTGTCTCGGTTGAAACCCCAACCACTGATACTTGGACATCAGTCAATGTACCCATCCAGTTTTATGAACGTATGTTAGTGCCTCACACAGTCATGGAACCAAACATTGTTTCTCCCTCTGGGAATTATTCCATTCCCACCACTGTTGCTACCACAGGAGAAGCATATCCTAACTTTCCATCATCGGTCCGAGCCACTATGGTCTCGGCTGCAACTAGTGGATAGACCCCATCTATTGCGGTGGCCACACCTCCCTTCACACCTAGTGCGGCAGGCCCTCCATTCTCATATGGTATGCCTAGTTCAGGTACAAGTCCTGCACTCACTTACTCCACTTTACAGACTTTGGGTCTGGGGGCAGGTAGCTCTAACGCTCCTCTGCAAGGTCAACATGGGGGCATTCCTATCCCTTTTAATTATTTTCCTTACGCTAGCGGTCATATCTCTCCTTCGTCCCCTTCGCTTGGTGGTCTGCATCAGCAGTCCGTCGAGCAGCCTGCACACACGAGTTCATTTGGAGTCGGGAGTCAAGGAACACCTGCGCAAACTCTATCGGTAGGTTCCTCACCGTTTGTTTGGAATGAGACGTTTGGTAACAACACTTTCGCATCCACTGCTTTCCCATATGGGGGCATTCCCATCTTTGGACAGTCTACTCCGGCACAGGGTACTATTCCTGTGCTAGGGGCACATATAGAAGGACCTTGGAACTCAGGACAAGGATCCGTTCCTTCCTCTGGAATGTCATTCTGGGGTAATTCTGTCCACAGTCAATGGAACCCTGGACAGACTTTTATGCCTCTCCCATCAGGACCGGCATGGGGTAATCCTTCCCAAAGTCCGTCAAACACGATGAATGCCCAACATCCTATGTCCTTTATGGGGAATCAACCAACGATGTCTCCACAGATGCAAAACTCTTATGCTAGTTAGGGCCATGGTTTCTACCAGAATTCAGGCCAGTAGCCAAACTTTTCCTGGCAACCTGGTGCCAGCCAAACTCTAGGACCCTTTTTCCCAGGCTATCAGCAGCAACCCAAACTACCATTCCTGGCGACGTTACACTTGCTAGATTTGACAAGGTTGTTAAATGATCCTATTTGTCATGATCCACATTGGTCGCCTATGCCAACAAAGTTGCCTTTGGACATTCCAAAGTTCGAGGCTAATTCTAACGAAGATCCAGGTGATCACGTGACTACCTTCCATCTTTGGTGTTCATCTAACTCATTGAAATATGACTCCATCCAGTTGCGATTGTTTCAACGCACTCTCATCGGGAGTGCCACGAAATGGTACATTGAGCTTGATTGCTCACGATATTCTTCTTTTGGTGAATTGGCTATGGCCTTCCTTAACCATTTCCAGTTACCTGTGAGATACGATGCAGGCACAAAGTTGCTTGCCAATTTCGAACAGATGACAGCGGACCATATCTCTGATCATATCCAAGAGTGGAGATGCCGAAAGAGTCTCATCAAAGTATCAGTCCCACCAGCATTCCTTCTTGAGTGGTTCCTTAAGTATTTAGTCCCACAATTGTCCAAAGACGTCGCAACTTCTGGGGTTTTCTCCGAGGAATATGCCATCATGAGGGCTCAACAGTTTGAGCTCATCTATTCTCAGTCTGTTTTATTATACAACATCCTTTCGGATGCACCATGATCGATACTGGATAAAATTAGACATAGAGCTGGACCACATGCCTATGGTATCGTTGGTTCAACACAAACCAAGCCCGCTGAGCAATTGACAAAACAATTGCAACAGTTATCTATACAACACTTAGTGGCCAGCCAAACTACTGCTTTGGCTGCTCCTCCTACCCAAAAGTCAGAAGTACACTCCATGCAGATGACTAACCCAAAGGCCCCCCAACATCCTGAAGGGAAGAAAAAACAACGCAAGAAGGGTAAGGGGAATAAAAAACCCACTGATAATGTTGGCAAGGGTACTACGAAAAAACAGAAGGCGAGGTATCCATGCAACTTGTGTGCGGAAGACCACCCGACCCATCTATGTCCTCAACTTGCAAAGGCCCAAAATTTTGTCACACAGCAACAGCCAGCCGTGTTGACGAATCCCTTTCAACATGGGCAAAATTTAACTCAAGCCTCTACAAGTGCCGAAGGGGGCAGCCAGAAAACCTACCCCCCTCCAAACAGTTCCTCAGCCACGAACGTATATATGGTTAGGGGTGATGCTTTAACAACGACTAGAGAATATGACTATAGTAAACCAAGCGCCTCTGAGAAGGGTAAAGAAGCTGAGATCCCATCTCTTCCTCTACAGATCGAGAAGACGTTGGGTGAAACAATGACACACATTCCAAAGGGTGCATTTAAGAAAGCTTCTCATAACCCAAACGCAAGGGCCGCCCAGAATTACTCTGTGGTGGAAGATTTATCACAAACCCCTTGTGCAATGTCTGCTTTGGAGGTCCTCCAAAGTTGCCCACCTTAGAGGAAATCCTTGTTGACTGCTTTAGGCTCTACTGAGACTTGTAACCCGGGTACCATCATGTTAGATACGACTGAATTGAAACCTCGTCTGCCTTACCACGTCACATTTCAGATAGTAGTGGCTCATCCCACGAAAACGTTTACACGGAATATCTTCCACATGGTGGTCGACGAGGGCGCTTCGACTTGCGTCATGTCGTTAGCATGTTGGAAATCCATTGGTTAGCCCGCTTTGTCTCCATCACCTACTCTCCTCACTACGTTCGACGACCGTTCTTTTCGACCACATGACATCATTCCTTCCTTCCCTGTGCAGTTGAGTGGGAAGACCGTGTGTGTTGAAGTTGAGGTAGTCGATGCTCCCCTCAACTATAACCTCTTGTTAGGTTGGAGTTGGACTTATTCTATGCAAGCTGTGGTTGCTACAATTTTTCGGGTCTTTTTGTTTCCACATGAAGGCCGGATAGTGACCATCGATCAATTGTCCTTCTCTAGACCTGACCCATCTTTGGGCGCATCCACGGTCCCCCTGATTGATAATCCTCAACCCGATGTAGTTAACATAGGAGTTGGTTTGTGCCCATCCTTGATGGGTACTTTCGATTACCCACCTCCTCATGACGATGTCAAGTTTATATCGAGTCACCACAAGGCTGATATTTTTCACGTTTCATCGTTCCGCATGACTTACTTTGAGGATCCATGGATTCTTCCTTCCCCATCAGCCATGATGGATGAGACAGGGAACTCTGGCATGTCCATGCCCTTGTCGGTCGCTGAAGTAGCGTACTCTTTAGTCCAGCAAGCTTCAGCTAACCCTGATCCGACTCCTGCACAAGAGTTGGATCCACCTCTAGATCCTATCTAGGCTCAGGGTTCTCTCGCCAACACCGATTCGTTAAACTTAGTCTTTCCTTTTGAAGAAGCAGTAATTGAAGCAATGACTAGTTCGGAAAAACCTTGGGAGGATCTTCATCACAGATCATATTTCCTCCCAAATTTAAGTCGAATCGAGGCAGGAGAATTCACTATCACCATGACGGGAGATCAACCATGTTCTATTAATCTCTTAGCTATGCAGGAAATTTATGCTGAGGGAAATATGGCGACTATCGCTGAAATTATACCTATCAATATCTCCAGAACCCCTGGCGTCATAGACAATGTTTTCGTCAGAGCATATAGCTCCCCCGAGGAGATGCCAGGCATTGACCCACAAAGTGTCGATCATGAGCTACCTTTGTTGTTTTTCAAGCTCGCTTCGAGATCCGAAAGTAACATCCGACGAGACTGCATTTATGCTTTTCGATCTCATCCAGATTAACTGAGAAAAGTAACCATTATGGAGTCTTCTTTAAGCCCTTTTCAGAATCCTTAAAGATGAAAATTTTGCCGAGTGGCCTTGTTTCTTCACACTCATTAAATTGGTCCAGAAGAACGTTCCTTAAATGGAGTCTTCTTTAAGCCCTTTTCAGACTCCTTAAAGATGAAAAGATTTCTGAGTGACCTTGTTTCTTCACACTCGTTAAATTGGTCCAAAAGAACATTACTTAAATGGAGTCTTCTTTAAGCCCTTTTCAGACTCCTTAAAGATGAAAATATTGTCGAGTGACCTTGTTTCTTCACACTCGTTAAATTGGTCCAGAAGAACGTTCCTTAAATGGAGTCTTCTTTAATCCCTTTTCAGAATCCTTAAAGATGAAAATATTGTCGAGTGACCTTGTTTCTTCAAACTCATTAAATTGGTCCAGAAGAACGTTCCTTAAATGGAGTCTTCTTTAAGCCCTTTTCAGACTCCTTAAAGATGAAAATATTTCCGAGTGACCTTGTTTCTTCACACTCGTTAAATTGGTCCAGAAGAATGTTCCTTAAATGGAGTCTTCTTTAAGCCCTTTTCAGACTCCTTAAATATGAAAATATTGTCGAGTGACCTTGTTTCATCACACTCGATAAATTGGTCCAGAAGAACATTCCTTAAATGGAGTCTTCTTTAAGCCCTCTTCAGACTCCTTAAAGATGAAAAGATTGTCGAGTGAGCTTGTTTCTTCACACTCGTTAAATTGGTCCAGAAGAACATTCCTTAAACGGGTCTCCTTTTAAGCCCTTTTCAGACCCTCTAAAAATGAAAAGATTGACGAGCGATCTTGTGACCTTTCACGCTCGTTAAACTGAAATTTGAAGTCACATCTGTCCGGCGGTAGTTTACCCCTTTTTCGGTCCGGACGGTCAACTGTACGAACAAAGGAATACTCTATTGAATTCCCATTCTTTAGAAGAGTATCCTCAGGTATAATTTTATTCCTTTTTCGGGCCTGAGGGACTAAATTTACGAAAAAGAAACTCCCCCGGAGTCCATATTTAAGCTCTTTTCAGACTCCCTAAAATTGAAAAGATCGTCGAGTGACCTTATTCTTTCACACTCGTTAAAATGGCCTAGAAGAATATTCCTGATTGAGTCCATAGTTAATCTTTTTTCAGACTCCTTAAAAGTGAACAAATAGCCGAGTGATCTTGTCCTTTTTACACTCGTTAAAATGGTTTTAAATTGACGTTTAATCGGTGCTAGTTTATCCCTTTTCTGAACCGATTAGACTATTGTCGAAAAGGTACCCCAATGGAGTTTCCTTTTATGATTTTTCAGACTCTCTAAATATGAAAAACCACTGAGCTTACCTTCTCTAGGCTCGTTAAACTTACATTGAAGGACGTTACCATTGTGTGTTCTATCAACCACATTTGCATACCTTACCTATCAGTCTTGTAACAGTTTTCTTCTGTGTCTTAACACCTTTGGCCACTGGAGGATTTTTCCCGAGTATCATTTCCCTAGAACATCAGTCTTGTCCTTGTGCCTTGAGCGTGTATGTTTGTTGTCCTCGTTCCTCCATTGTAATGTAATATTCCTTTATTCTTTTTCACAAATCATCAAAAAGAACAAAAAAATCAAATATACCCCAAAAAAAGATGGAAAAAGTATTTTCTTTATTGGCAGCATCATGAGTCGCCCTTGGATAAAGCACATCTGTCCATTTGATTCATCAAACTATGGGATGTAGTACGACCTTATGAATCTTTGCTCGCTATCTAGAGTTGTGTCCTCCACCGTTTGGTTACTCTTCCAAACATATGGAGAGTTTGCGTTGCCTCCTGCTTCGTAGACTTATGATTAACAGATATGCTACCTGAGTCTTATCACTTGTCATGCTATTATCCAAGGGAAGTTTGTCACTGAGCCTAAGTCGACCCCTCTGCAATATGTCTCTGGTCCGCATACCCAGCCATCCTGAATGTCCAATCGAGTCTTTGTTCGAAATCACTGAAGCCTTCAGTCCGATCATCAAGATTATCAAGTCCATAACCGACGAGCCATCAAAGACCTCTGTGTAGTGCAGTCATACACTCATGTTACAATCCTACCCGAGTTTAGAATATTTTGAAGTTGTTGCTCGAGCTCTGAAGTACAATCATTAGGCCGAATCAGCTTCTAGGAGATGGATACTTTATATGTATATCTTTCTGATTTCGAGATGTAGCTCCGCTGCGTATTATTCGGGGCTACTCTTCATAGTTATTTGACATGGATCTACAGTGTATTTGATTGGTAGCCATGGTTCTATTTTATCCCGAGCATGGGTATGCCTTCCTTAGTGAGACATTTGTTATTTTGCAGACTGCACCTCCTAATTCCTGATTCTTGAGCTCACTCATTCAGCATATCAGTACAGATTGATAAAGAATTGGTAATGTATTTTGGCCATCAAATGCTCTTCTGACCTCACACATTAGGGGGCATCTGTTATAACCCTAAATTGCACCATACATGCTTACCTGGCATCATGCCAACTCATTTCCCTTCATTGCCAAAACATCTGTTGAGAAACCTCTTTAAAAATCCTTTTGGATAAAGGTACACGTGCCCTAACCCACTACTGCACTCGTTGGAATGTTGGCAGGTCTACTACAGCCCATGTTTACCTAACAAAGAAAAAAAACAAGAAAGTTGCCGACGTGACAAAAAGCTATGGGTCAGTTAACTGAAACTCCTAGCCATGCATGGTCGAGAGTTCATTGAAAACCCTAGCTCCTTCTAGCCTATAAAAGAAGCGGTAGGGGTACTATTTGGAAGAGGAAAAATATAGCAAAGAAACTCTGCCCAATTGCCAAGTCCATTTGTCCCAACCCTTTAGCCTTTCCTCGAGCCTAAGGAGAATTAACGCAAAGATGTTGGAGGACAAAGAAGAGGAGGAGCCCGGGATCAGGATCAAGGAGCGGTGGTCGGTCTCGACTTTGATTGTAAGTTGATTCATTTTGAAAATAATAAAAAGACTACTTTTCACGTCCCAAATGCATGAGTTATCTATGATTTGTGTAGTTTATGCTTAATTTCTAACCCTCAAGTAGAGAAATTGCATGCATGCATAGTGTTTTGTCTTGATTGCAGGTTAACTTTGGAAGGAGCAACGCAAGGAAGCGGGAAAAGTGCAACGGAGGATCTACACCGAACATCAGTAAAAAGGGTAGTAGTTCCTTTCCATGCATGTGCCTTGAAAGAGGGGTTTAAGTTTTGGGGTGGTAGGTTAAAAGGTCATTTCTTTAAGGTCAAAATCTGCATGCAAATCAGACCCTAGTTTGCTAGTCCGTAGGGTATTATTTCCCAACAACATTCTCCCATTATGAATCACATTCCTATCATATTGCCATGGTCTACCCAGCAATAGATGACAAACATCCATAGGAATGACATCACATAAGATATTATCATTATATCCTCCTATCTTGAATTCAACTAAACATTGTTTAGTGATAGTTACCTAGTGTCCTTTCTGTAGCCACGAAACTCTCTATGGGCTTGGATGATCAGTTGTCTCTAGATCCAGCTTCTCTACCATCTCTGTAGATATGAGATTATCCATGCTACCATTGTCTATGATGACCTTGCATACCCTATCCTTGGTCTTGCAAGAAGTCCTACAAATTATGGTCCTTTGGACTGAACTCTCCACCTCCTTCTCGGGTGTCAAAAGGACTTTTCGCATCATGAGCGATCTTCCGCCTTCAGAATCTTCTTCTTCTACATATTGACTCTGTGCTTCGGTGATGTGAGCTTCCCCAATATCTTTATTTTTATCTAGACACTCGTAAGACTTGTGTCCATTCTTTCCACATGTGAAGCATGTAATTACTCTACCTCGTCCTCTTCCTCTGCCTCTAGTATGAGGAAAAGTGTTGTTGTCAGCATAATCTCCTCTCTTCTCATTATGTTGTCCCCTCTGTTCAATATATGGCCCTTGCTGTGAGGTTCCACCTCTCTTTGTGCGAGTCTGAGGTTTCTTCCAGTCTTCCTTCGGCTTCTGGTATTTTTCCTAGGCAACTTCTTTGCCTCTAGGCTAGACTCTGCCTCTGCCCCTCTGACTCTGTTTTTGGCTCAGCTTCTCCTCAGCTTTCAGAGCCATTTGGTAAGCATTTTCCACCATTCGTATGGTTACCATGCTCATCTCATATTGGATATCATATCTTAGGCGATTCATATACCTGGCAACTTTTTCATCATTGCTCTCCCGATGACTTGCCCTGATGTTCAGTTTATAGAATTCCTCAGTGTATTCTTTCACTGTCATTAGCTTCTGTCTCAGGTTCTTCATTCTCCTGAACAGAGTAATTTGATAATCCCTGGTGATGAGTTTTACCTTCATCTTTGCGATCATCCTGTCCCAGCTCTTGATCTTCTGCTTTCCCTTGCAGCGTCTGTCAGCTTATAGTTCATACCACCACGATGTTGCATGTCCCTTCAAGCGTGTGACAACATGCTTGACTTTCTTGTATTCTTCAACATCTTCATAATCGAAGTATGTGTCTAGAGACCTAATCCAGTCTAGAAGCTCCTCTGCATCCAAGTTTCCCTTGTAAACTAGAATGTCCATTTTCGCTCTTGCACCCATCCTTGCAATAGCTCTGATCAAACGCTCGTTTGATGCATCTTCGGCCACAACTTCTTCTTCACGTTCAGCCTCAACTTCGCTTTCAGAATCACTGATATCCCCAGCACTGACTGTGCATCTTTGCCTTGTCTCCATGTCTTCGATTCTAGCTTAGAGATCATGCATTTGTCTCTCTATAGATGGATCTTCCATCTGCCTGCATCTTCTCTGCGACATCTCCCTATCCTCTAGATCAGGTGATTGTCTATGTCTTCTTGGCGGCATGGTGAATTCTCTTTCTTCCTTGCTACAGAAAGCAAAGAAACTTTATTTTCTCTGATACCACATTGATGTTGTGTATCAGAGTACTCCTTACCTCTTATGCCTCCCTCACCTAAAATGTACAGACAAGAATCAGGCTCTAATACCACACTGATGCAGGCACGCGCTCGCAAGCATGCCCGTTCACAGGATATTCTCTTCTTTATGGCCCGAAGAAATCTAAGGCTCTTCTATTTCCCTATCGAGAAATCTGCACCCACAACAATCCTCGTTGGATCTCCCCTTCTTTACAAATCGGGAGATTGGACTTCATGGTATCATGAGGTCAATGGTCGAGCATTGGTTCCACGAATCCTCGAAACCTGATATAAGTCAACGTTGACCCTTTCTTTTACCCTGTCAGAACTTCTCCTATTGCAATTTCGGTACTTGTGATGTCTAGCAACTCATTTCTCCGACTCCCGAGTCCCGATACGCCAAAACTCTGACGCACATGCGAGGTTGACCTTTCAACGTCCCATCACCTCTATCGGGATTTCGGACTTCGCGGAATCGCGAATCCTAATGTCAATGTTTCAGGACTTTTCACTACGAAACCCCGATATGAAGTGCCACCTGTCCACGTCACCAACTCCTGTGGCCCCACATTGTTCTCTTAGCCGTCGGGATATCGCGTATTGCAATATCGCGATTCCCGTTACAATATTTCGAAGTTTCAATCCACAAAACCCCAATACACGATATACATGTAGATCCAACGACCCTTGTGACTCAGATCAATTCTCTTCCCCTCCTGAGATTTTATCCTTTAGAGAATATGGCATCGTATCTCCCTTGCACCTCCACAAGATCTAACAACCCACGGATTATCGCGAATTCTCCTCAGATAATTTCGACCGTCCGTTTCTTCCTCGGATATTTCTGCTAAGGACCAAGCGTTCCTCTACAGAACTCATCCACCTGCACGTAAACATGCAACGCTTTCTTACAAGCTTTCAAGGTACAAATCCTGTGCAAACCCTTGACAGTTTTGAAGGCTTTATCCTTCCTGAGCTTCTTGTAACTCTGAGTCTTAAAAGACTCTTTCACGCCCTCCTTGTGGCATATTTCCAAACACTTCAAGTATTTGAATCCCTTCGACTCTACGCACACCTATAGAAGCAGTCTCTCGATATTTCACTCAAGTCCACAACCTTGAGACTTCACTTGGCCTGTGCACTCCTTGCACAACTCTTGTGCCCAACTGCACTTCTAAGAAATGAGAACAAAAGTAGAACTATCTGAGCTTCAGAGATGCAACCCTGAATTCTTGTCAACACAATCCTTGCAGACACTTCAACTGCACTCCTTGCAGGAATTCTTACTCAAACAGAGAAACAATTGAAACTCATTCCTTCTTCCTCTCAGGCTTCAAACTCAAACATGAAATCATATACACAGCATATAAAAGCAAATGTATAACTGGAAGAAAACATTCATGAGCATATCATTCAACATCAATACACAGAGAACAACACAAAACCATGAATTTGAATCAATTCTTCTATTAACTCAAATATTTGTACATGGGTGTTCTTACACAACTCTTTTCATGCTCTTTCTCTCTTCAACAACACTGCTTCATAATGATATTACAATGGACAATGAGGGTGTCTATATCCCATTCCCCTCTTGCGCTCTAAAGCTGTCTAATCTAGAATTAAATCCTACCTACTTTTCATTAACTATCTTAAATGCCTTCTACCTACTAAGGATGAGAGCTAAAGGCTCAAGGTCTGATTACAATATACAAGTGTGCTTCATTAAATTTCCACATTAATGTTTGTGCATCAAATCCAAGAGAAACTCAAAATTTGTGTTGGCTCATCCAGCTGTCCTTTGGCTTCTGCGTTGGCTCGCTTGATGTGGGAGATGCTCTTGCATCAGGGATTTACAAAAACTTTTAAGGTCTACATAATGATGCCCATAGGTAACTTGTACATCCTAGTTTCATATCATAACTTGTTATTCAAGCATTCTTATCAAACAGTAGCAGGAGAGTGAATGAAACTTCTACTTGTGAGGGAACACAATATTATATGGAGAAGATGATCTTGGGGACTAAAGGAACCTTTAGGAAATTTTCTCATGGCCTCATCCACCACACTACATTAAGTAAGTTTGACTGTGATATGTCTTTTGAATAATCTTGATACATAATTTTATTTTTCATATGAACAATCTTTTATGGGAAATATATAAAATATCTTCCAACTCAATACCATCCAATCCTATAAAAAGGTTTTCAAAGATGCTTCCCCACTCACCCATGCGAAAGAAATCTATAAATTTTATCTTAAGGGTAATGATTGGGACAAGAGCCTTCGATGGAAAATGGGTGTAAGAGGCTAACCCATTGGGATACTAAATAGGTATGCTCGCAATGGGTATCAGCTTGTGGTATAACTAGGAAAACCCATCAGGGTACTGAACATGCTCATGGGAAATGGGGCATTCTACCTAGGAAGGATATTTCTTAGATGTCAAAATTACCCCATTGGAGTACTAAACATGCTTGCTAGAAGTGGGTTCTAATTTTGATGTCTTTCATTATGCCTAATCTATATTTGTCTGTATGAACAATATACTTGTGTAAATCGTTAAGAAGAAGCATGCATGGTTGAACAAAAGACTAATGAAACTCATCTAATTTTCATTTGAGAATGTCCGTAAGATGGTATTAATACCCCATCATTCATACCCAGGATGTAATTGTCCTAGAGGTGGGACCCATAAGTGTAGGATTCTAATAAACTCAAATGTGAACTTTATCAATATCACTTGAATGAAAAATATTCTCTGAAAAATCAAACAGGGATGATTGGTTTCCTATCGGTTTCTCATTTATCAAAGACCACTTATCTCCTCATGTTTTCATGTTCAAGGATGAAAGGAAAAATCTGCCATCGTAATTAACATGGTTTCTTGATCATACAACTGTTAATGATTGATGAAAATGTATGTAATAAGTAATTTAGAAATTTCCTTTATGCTTGTTATATTTTAAAATAAATTTCATTTCCAAATTTACAAGCATGAATAAAGTTTAATTTTTGGTTGTTTCTTTAGGCATGGCATCAATGTATATTTATTCTCTCATAATAATAGTATTGGTTTAGTTCTTTTAGATTTTTCTGTTTATGTACTACTAGTATAGAAACCAGTAGGTTCGTGTACAAAAAATACAAAAATTTAAATATTTTTTGAGCGTACTTTTTTACAGGATATTTTCAACAGCTCTCAACTCTATCATACTACATTTATCTCCTTCAATCAACATGCACTGGTTCCACATAGTCCACTTTCAGCTTGCATACATTTTGTGTGCTAATGAGATTTTGCACGAGGACATGAAAACTTGCAGGTTTGGGGTTGAGAGAGAGAGACATAAGGAATCTTAACAAATCAACACTCATCAACTCTCTCTTAGATATGCATCAATTCTCAACTTGCTCCACTTCATCTTCAAATTTCAACGGTCTACATCATGATTTTGCAGACATTTCGTCCTGTTCTGCATAGTTTACACTTCAACATGCATTTGAATTCAAGGAAAGGGTGACTTGAGGTAAAATGGGTACAAATATTTTTAATTTACTAAGAACTTGGAAAACATTATGCATAACCACTATTACCCACTCCACACTCCACTATGCATTATCACAACTACTCAGTAAACCCTCCATATTCACTCCACTTGTCATAATGAACAATATACTCTGATGATAAGACCAGGTAATGAAAAGGAAATATGTTGTATACAAATACAAAGAAACATCTATAGTGGCTTCTTTCTGTACATCATAAAGCATTATTAAACCATCTCAAAGAGGATGAAATCATTGTTTCTTATCCAAACAAAGAACCACAAAGTAAATATTGGTCTTAAAATTGATATAAGATACAGAGTATAAAGGCATCCAAGTTCATACGACCACCATCCCCATCATTTTATAAAACATTCTCCACATGCACACCATTCACCATCACTCTGATACCCCATCCACTACTTGTCCTCCGTTTTTATGATAATTTGTTTTTCGTTTTTTTTCCTGTTTGAAATTCAATCCATGATATTTCCAAAGTGTCATTCCACAAGAACTAACACCTACACAAAGGAAACAATGTCACATGAATCTATTAGCAGAGTATCATAAGTTCTTCACCTTGTTTGCATGAGGACATGCAAATCCTTGGGTTTGGGGGTGTGTTGGGCTCCCGTTTTGTCATATTTCCAGCCATACAAATACACTCATCATTACACTTTATCCCCGCATTTCGTCAATAATATATCGTTAATTACAAAATAACCCTCCATTATCTCTTGTTATTCATCCCATGTGATTAATAAATAATTTTCCATATTTTTAGTGATTAAAAGGATGATTATACAACAGTTTTGTTGATGATGGTTTAATCCTATGTTTCTATGTCCAAGCAACATGTTTTGTACTATTCAGGTTCTCGTATATGCACTGTCCATGTTCTGGTAACTGTATTGTTCTTGTTCCTATACCCACACCAGAAGGTTCTATATTCCATCGGTACCTACATATTCATCCGATACCCACACTCCATGTCATCTAATACCCACACTCCATTTCATCCAGTAAAAACTTGTCCAGTACCAATACTACGCTCATCTGGTACTCCATGTCATGCAGTACCAACTCGTCCAGTACCAATACTTTGCTCATAGGGTACTCCAAGTCATCCGGTACCATAATGTTCTACAATCAACCGGTAGCACATTCATTCGGTACCCACACTCCATGTCATCTGGTACCCACACTCTATGTCATCCAGTACTCATCTCGTCTGGTACCAATACTGCACTCATCTGATACTCCAAGTTATTTGGTACCAGAAGGTTCTACAATCAACCAATACCTACACAGCCATCTGAAACCCATAATCCATGTCATCCATTACCCATACTCCATGTCATTCAATACTCAGATTGTCCAGTACCAATGGTGTGCTCGTCCTGTACTAGCATCAACAATAGTCCAGTACTAGAAATAATTTGAAATTTTGGAAAGCTTCTAGAGGAAAATCAGGGACATGGTTTTTGTCCATAGCAACGCTTAAATGCGAACAAGAGTGGAAGAATTCACCCAAATCACACGTGTGGACCTCCAGCTCAGTGGGAATGATTCTGCAAAAATTAGCAAAAATGTCAAACTACCAACTTGCACCTCGATTTCTATGCAAATGGAATCAGATATAGAATTTCTACGATATGGGATTTGTCTAGAATATGGAAAATTGAGTAAATCACAGGAAATTTTTCAAAATTAAATTTTTTTTAAGAGTTATGGGTGGGTCTTCAACTCGAATCTTCCCAAATTGATGAAAAACCTAGATTTTTGTGATTTCATTCCAAAAAATGTAAAATTTGAAATCTGAGCATTGAGATTTAGTCCCATCCACTTCTCAATGATTTTTCATGTATAAATAAGCCTCATTGGGCTATGAGAAAGCCAATTATAATTATGGGAATTCTTTTGTAATGGATGTTAAGGTGTCATCATGACAATGCCAAGATTGTAAGAGACTTGTAATTTTCTGAGTTTGATGGAATAAAGAATTGGTGTTTTGTGCATTCAAGGGGATTGAATTATTTTTGGCAGAAAATTACCTGTTGGTAGGGCCCCTCAACTTGGTAATAATGTTTCGCTTTGTATCTTAACTAGTTAACATTTCATTTATGTATTTTTTATTTTACTATTCAATTAGTTTAAAGGTTAGAATTTCATTTACAGTTTGGATTGTGTGGTTTGAATCCTAATTTTAGTTCTGCAATTGTTATGTTAATTAGAACTCATATTGTAAACCTCCCATTTGAATACATTATCACATTGAGCTTTGAATTTATTTATCATTCTCTCGTATCACATTTTAGTGCTTATATTCCTATGTATTATTCCTATGCTCTGTTTTTATTCTGAATAGACTATAGACAATCCCTTATTGCATTTATCTCCTTAATCATTGATTTTCCATCCAATTTTCCCATCAAATCTACCATTCAAATCACCCATTAGTTTCTCACTGTCCAAAACATTATAAAACAAAGTATGTTAACATATTCTTCTTTTCATTCACTTATAAAAGAAAACACAAAAACATAGTTGTCTTATTCGCTGCATCTACTTAAATTTTCTCTTCCATATTTGCTCTTTTTCCTTGAACACAATTTTCCCATTGATTGCATATTTAATCATGCAATATAATTAGTCATTGTAAGAGAAGATTGGCCCCTCTCTTTGCCTCATTCTATACGCATGGAATCAATTCCCAATCACAATGCAATTATACTTCATGACAGAGAATTGTGTTGTCTTTTTATGTACTCATTCCTTGATTGATGAATGCACATTAAATTACACAACTTTACTTATTATTCACAGAAGGAACTTTGATTCTTCTCAATTACTCTTTGATTCTTGTGCTTTACATTGAATCTCTCAGTCTGCAGAGAGTACCTATCATTCTTTTCCTCTTTTGATTTCATATATGACTAAACATTTTTTATAAGCATTATGTTTTTAGCTTCTTTTACAGAGTTGATATTTCTTTCCATTGCATAAGCATTCCACCTACTTCCACTTTGTATTTCTGCATTGTCATTCTTTCCCATTCCTTTTAATTTCTTTCCATGCTTGCTCATTGTGACTGATGCACTTGATTGTGGAAATATCTTGATTTTAGATTGCATATAGTGTTTGATTCCAGTTTGATTGATTTATTTTAAGCTAAACTTGCCTCTTGCTATAGTTTGAGTGGTTTGCTTTGTGTGTTTTAGGTTTGGTTCTTGCATTCACATTTCATTTCATTCAAATAGTTTGAAATAAGTTTTATTTTTCTATTTGTTTGATTTCCTTTCACTAGTTTTCTTCAATTTGGATTTCCCATAGTTTTCCTACACTTTACTTCATATACTTAGTTTTTATTTTCTATACTTTGGATTCCTTTCACTTTAATTTCACATAGCTTCAATCACCAACAGACAAATTAAAGGTCTAACTCATGAGACATGGCCTTCCCACATTGGAATTATTCCTAAGGTGTTAGTTTCTATCGTGAATTTCATTTCCATTTGCTTGTTTATTTTATTGCATTTAAGCCTGGATCCGCTCATGGAAATAATCATTGAAGAACATAAAACTTAAGTAAGCTACTCACGATTAATCATGCGAACATCACCCTGGGTGCATGAAAGACTATGATCTAAGCCTTTATAGCACTAAGTTATTCCTACGTCCCAGTGATGAATCCTCAGTGTTAATTTCCTACAATGTGGCTTTGAATACTTTTTTGTCATCTTTAGATTTGGTTAGACTAGTCTTTGATCCTGTGTTTCCTATGCATGCACCTCGAAGATTACAAGCCCTAGTTGATATTTAAATGTTAGAATTAATAGTGCATATATTTATCCGAATAGTGTATGTATTCCTTCAACATATGGAACGAGGTTGAAACTATCTTCACAGATTCCCGATCAACAAATAGTGTGAAGGGAATAGATGCGGGTTTTACGGTTGTAGGGATATTTTTTAGAGATGGGATTGTTATGTGCCAATTGATGGTCAACAGTCATGTGGGAAAATTTAATTGGTTATAAATAGGATGACGTGGGGACAAGTGTCAAGTAGGGAGAAGTATAGGTGGAGAGGTGATGTGTAGTGAGAGGGGGGAAGTAGATGCGAGGGGAAAAAGGTATCGGGAGTGTTGAAGACAGGTAGTCTGTAAGGAGAGGAGGAGTACATACGGGGAAGTGGTGCTAAAGTGAGTGGAGGACAGGTGTAAGAGGGGGGTGTAAGTGGTATTGGGTAGTGGTTTAGGGATATTTGAGAGGGGGGGTAGGAGGTAAGTAGATTTGAGAGGGGAGTGGTCCGAAATAATGAGGAGGTGCCACATTAGGTGGGCTTGAGCAAGGGAAAATAACGTTTTGCACCCCCCTTGTCATTAAAGGTAGAAAGGTCAGTGGGGGGGTCCAAAAAAGGATGAGGACCGTCGATCTGGAACAAAATTGATGCCATTGATAAGATTAGCGTGAGGATTAAGCGCTACATGACAAACTATAATGTCACCTTCTGACTTTGGGTAAACACATGTGCCAATGACACATAAGAAAAATATTTTTTTTTTTAGACTTCATATTAAAATCTAATGCTTATTTTCATCCACCTAGGGTGAAATTTAACTCTGTAGACCCTACCTATTTTTTCTCCTTTGGGAAATTATTTGCGGAATGAAATATTATTTAACACATAAAATCACTAAAGGGAGAAATTTCAATCACCATCTGGTCCTATGAAATATAGGGTTATAACATAGTTTCTAGACCTGGTTTCTCCTTAGACACATAGAAAGAGTGACCAATCACCTCTTTTCAAGCCATAGTGTGTGACCATCCTTTTCTGATCACTTCTTTAATGAAGGAAGAGGGTGACCAGGAAGAAACTCAACTTAAAACCCAAGGAAAAATTGATAGGTTTTAAGGGTTAAAATGAGGGGTTTCTAGGGGATAATGACCTAGTGATTAGGTGGTATTTAGGTGATAATGACCTAATGATTAGGTGGACAATAACTTTATAACACTCATATATAAGTGATATATTCCATCACAACTTAGGAGGGGGTGCTGTGAAGGAATGATGTGTCCCCAAAACCAAAGGTATTCGTCCCAAACCCCTATGGTACAATTCTACAACATGTGAATAGATGAGTTGATATCAAGAATGGTAGAAATTATCTGATTATCGATCATTGAGGTATGCCATTAACGTATGCGAGGGAACCCACCAATGATGAAAATGGGCCCCAATGTACCTAGTAAATTTCAATGAGTGTGAATATAGAATATGATGTCAAACACCAGTGGAATCAATCAATCATGGGTCAATGATGTAAACACAATGTCAATCATGAGGAGGCATGCCACTGAGGGATGAAATCTCCAAGGAACTAGTTGGTTTCTATATTCCTCTCCTAGATAATGTGTTGAAATCTATAGGAAGAGATTTGTCGAAGGAGGGTCTTAATGTATCCCCCATCAATAGAAAAAAAACATACCTTGAGATATGATGTGAAGAGATATAATTGCCATGTATAACTGACATAGGGATGTCCAACACAGATGTGAAAAAAAAAATATATGGTTGACTCAGTGTTAAACTTCCCCTGAAGATATATCAAAGCACAATTATGACTTGGAAACAAGACTCAAGAGTTGGACTAATATAGTGCAACAATGCAGGAGGTATTGAAGCACTCTTCATGATGAAAAGAACAATAACTAGTTGGAGGAGTATCTATGAATCATATTCATGTTACCGATCATAGGAAAGATATAACCCAAGTGTAATATGGTGACTTAAAAAAGTGCCATGTTTAAGGGAAACTCGACTGACATTACCATTTCGTAAATAGATCAATGGTAGAAAACCCCACCTCTTTTCTTTTCTTTTTCCGTGTATCCTTCATGTTTTAATGAGTGAGAAAGAGATAAAAGTGTGCTCAATAGTGTCTATTGTTTTTAGTTTTAATGAGCCTGAAAAGAGGTAAAAGTGTACTCATGAGGTTTCTTTTTCTTATATTTTTATGAGTCCAAAAAAGAGTTAAAAGGATTCTAGAAAAGGTGTCTTTTGTGTCTTTTTACGACTCTAGAAAAAAGGTAAAATTTTAGTCAAAATAGTTTTTTTTCATGGTTTAAGGAGCATGAAAAAGAGTTAAAAGTGAGCTCATACAGTGTTTTTTTCATGGTTTAACGACCACGAAAAAGGGGTAAAAGTTATCTTGCCTGGAAAGAACGAGTGTCTTAACAACATGCTTCTATTTTCCAAGTGCATTGAACCGACCTAAGAAGCATGAATGCAAAAAGGTACCAACAAGTGAGTTCCACTCTTTGTATTGTTTATATCCATGGGTGGATGGGTGAAAAATAGAGGCCAAATAATGCAAGTGGAAGATGGTAAAGGGATAATACAATAGTGGTAATTGGGATCCAGAAAAACAATAATGCAATAACAAGTAGCATGACATGAGAAACAAATGCAGAAGTGATCATGAAGTAACACAAAAAAAGTCAATAAAACCCTCAAGATATGGCCAGAATATATATGAAGAAAAAATAATGAGACTCAACGTCAACTTGTGGCAGGTCTACAGGAGGGATCCCAAGCATAGAGGAAATCACAACATGGGCACCAAATGGAAATTCAAGTGCTAAATAGGGAACCCATGGAGGGTAGGAAATACCATACAAGTTATGACGTGAAAAATGGAGTAATTGATGTTGCAACTTGATGGGATAAAACCTAAGGCATTGTGACAGTAGCATGTATGGTTAATAATGAAATATGTTTGAGACAGGTACCTCCAGTTCAGTGGATGTCACCATAAAAAATAAAAAAAACATCACTGATTCCTGTAAAACACATCCAAAATACTAGACTCAGGGTTAAAATACATAGTGAAATCTCAAAAGAAACAATTGTTTTTGTATTTTTTGGATATGATATATATAAAACAAAAGAAATCACACCACACACCTATGTACAAGGCACTATGCATCCAAATGTTTTATGCAAAGTAGATCCCATGTCTAGGCTCAGGACAAGGATCTTGATTGTCATCGTTAAATTCATGAGCCATTCTCGACATCATTTGGCTCACCATGCTAGGGTCACACCACATAAAAAAACAATTTTGTAGTTGAAGACACTCATTAGGAGTGGTTTTGTGAGCTATGGAATCTCCTTGATGGGATCCATAAAGACATAAATGAGGTATGAAATGAAAATATTCAAAGGAAGGGGGGGTAGAGAACTCAGGGGAAAGTTCCAAAAAATATGACCAGCCCCAGGAAAGGGGTAATACTAGAATTTCTACTGGGTTCCCAAAAAAACTCCCTTAGTCCCAGATCGAGACTCCTTGTGATAACTATTGTGGGTTATGAATCAGGGAAGATGGATTCTCGATGATTCTCATATTCCCAAGGCTTATCTATGGAATTCATGGCTTCCAGGATGGCCTCATCTGAAGGAAACCTAGTATCAAGGAAATAATGTGAACTCAGAGAGTCAACAACCTGTGTGGGGAGAGTAGGTTGATCAAACTCCATATGAGGATGGAATTGTTGACCAGTGCTAGTTCATGTTGAGGATATCACCAGAGAGGAAATATGAATAGGGGAGAGTGGCATATAATCTCAATAAGATTCAATGTCCTCGGGAAGAGGTACCACTCAAGGATCGAAAGACCTAAGGGATCCACTAGTAAATGAAGAAATAATAGTGAATGGAGAAATTAATGGAGTAGAGGATGGTGGAAGAAGGGAAAAATTTCCCCTCAATGATAATTCCTTGAACATCCCCTCACCAAAACTCACGTAAGAACCTTGGGAATCACCGAAGAAGGGTATGCTAGAACCTGCATTGGATCTGACATGTTAGCTGACAAATGTTAATTGATCGATGATTAAAAATTTCCCTTGGTGAGGGAAATGTAAAACCCAAAACATTGATGACACAACTGTAGTCATCTCGTAGAACCAAGTATGCATGAATAGAATATTGTATTGAAGATATGTGTCAACTACATCCACAACAACATAGATAGTCTTTCCATCTAGCTCAATGGGAAATAGAGTGATAATCCCATAGGTATGGAACATATGTCCATTAAACTATTTCAATATGGTTGTAGACGTATCGATCTTCAGAGAGCCAATTCCTTTCGATGTTATCTATGATCTCATAATTATATGAACATGACCCCCCTTTAGTAAGAAAAAATTTCCTGTGTCTATTTGATTTTCTTCCGATATTCTCACCTCGAGTTAATCTCCACCTATTACACCTACTATATGTCTCACTTTCCTCTATTCTACTTGAACTTCCCTCACTCGATGAATATATATATTACAAATACCTATGTGGTTGTACATCCTATAACAATCCATCAAATGAGAGAAAAAATTAGTGAGTGTTATAAGAGTTGTGATGAAGCATCTTGAGGAAACCAAGTATGGCACATTTTCTAGATTGTGACAATTACACTAGACATAGAACACAACAACCTATATGATCTTCTAGAGAGCCCATCCAACAAAATTTCAAGTTTTTTCAATATCATGTAAATTCCTCCATAAATATTTAATAGGATTTTATATTTCAATCCTATACAACCACACATTTATATTCATCTTGTCATCAATGTGTCATACTATATAATATAATAACAATAAAAATATAATAAGTCACACTGTTTGATAAGAAAAGAACAAGAAAGAGATAACGATGAAGACAATACGAAAATTTGGATGGGATGGTGAAGGGGTATCAAACGATAATAATCAATTGAAATGTGTGAAATATTGTTATGGATTATTTCAAGTAATTATTAATTATTTTAATTAATTATGTTATAACAACAACACCCACCATCTATGCCTCCCCCCACTAGAAGAAGTGCACAGGCCCAAATTGAGTGTTTTAGATGAGATCCATGCCCCCAATACTTGTAGTTGAGACCCACTCTATTACAAATACTTCCCAACCCCATGATAGAGAGAACCAAAGGAGGGATGAAGGTATATGACATATTTGTAGTGTGTATCCCATCTACTTTTGAGGAGGATCAAACCTTAGGTTCTAAGGAAGAAATAGAGGAGTTGATTCATTCCTATTCTAAAGTGACAAAGGAGACAAAGGAGAGGATATATATCCCACTCTAACAGTTATGGCACCCAAAATGGCTATTCAATCCCAATAAATTTTGATTATGTGGTAAAATAGGGATAAATTTATGTTATGGAAAAATTTATGGTGAGGAGTAGGAGATGATTTCTCCCCACAACTCAATCACCATTTTTATTAATCTTCATGTGTGTGGTGATTTATTGGCTCTGAAACAAGGTAGGAAAATCCACAATTATGCAATTTTAGTGCATAAACCCCATCTCAATCACCATGTTGAGTGTTATGCCTAAGTGTATCAATTTATTATCTATTGAACAACAAAACTACGTCCATGGTTAGGAAATTATGGGGCATAAAACTGAACTTAATCACCATGTTTAGAACTCTACCTATGTTCATTTATTTAGTGGATCTAGAAAAAGGCAAGCAAACCAAAATTATGAACTAGGTCATGAATTGAAATGAAGGAAACAAGAAAAAACA
Organism: Picea engelmannii; assembly: GCA_009831015.1. Classification (NCBI taxonomy): domain Eukaryota; kingdom Viridiplantae; phylum Streptophyta; class Pinopsida; order Pinales; family Pinaceae; genus Picea; species Picea engelmannii. The sequence continues at coordinate 1,066,888 of ML777966.1, forward strand.
TTAAACCACATTTTTGAACCAGGTCATAAATTGAAATGAAGGCAACAAGATTCAAAGTTTTTTTCTTTTCTATCATTTTTTCCCTTCCTCGATCAGAAGTTCAAACAAAGATTTCTCATGGAAAGATATCAAGAAGGAACTACTAATAAAAGAGAGAAAACAAATGTCGTTGAATGTTTTTTCTAGTTATCCAACACAAATTCATTCATATCTCTTCTATCGTTAATTTAATGGACATCTCATCAATGAACAACAAATCAATTTCCATTGGGAATTATTTGATTTATGTTTTTAGTTATTAAGTTGTAAATTGGAAATGGGATTATCTATTGCTAGAATAATTGGTTTTTGGAAATTAAAAATAACTCATCCACAACTCAATTCCCAATGTTGGCCATACATGAACCATGTTGGTAATGTGATTCCTCATTAATTAAAATTATCCAATACATTTTCCATTGGTTGCAGTCAATTGATTGCCTCATTCCTATGTTCTGGTAGTTTCTCCTAGAACCATGCATTTAGGCATAAATGACATATTTTACTAATTGTTGAGAAATAGTATGCCACAACCCAATTGAACCTAATTAAATCACATTATAATGTGAAGTGCATTTCCTTTTTCCTATTTCTTGGATCTATAATACATGGTAGTATGTTGTTAATGAAATATTGAATGGGGAATTTAATTGGAATGGTTATGAATTGGATATTTTCTTCTACTCAAACCACATCTCCCAAATTGATCTTCATTAGACTAAATCCATATCATGTACCATAGTCATCTTAGTTCCAATTGAGTCTGCACATTGGAGAGATAGAGTATTACACATTTGGAATTTATCTACAACAAACACATTGCACTAAAACATAGGCACACAAGAAATTTCCAATTTGGGCAGTAAAATCATTAGCTACAACCATCCATATAGATATTAATTTTATTTATAGAACTTTCCTTGGTTTCTATATTAAAAGGGGTGTGATGTTATCTTTGTTGGCTATGAATTGTACTTATACAGGTTTTCCTTATTATTTTTCCTTGGAAAGTTTTATGCATGTAGAGCTAAGAATGTAGTGAAGGGGAGTTTATATCTTTTCACTTTGCACTTTGCATACAAGAAAAAGGATAAGGAAAAAGGGTGACATGATGTAAAGTATATGGGGAAGGTTGATGCACATAGCATACATCACATAAAAAGTAAGGGGTTATGTAGAGCATAATTTGTTTTTCTTAGAGCATTGAATTTGCACTTTGTACTCCATGTTAAGTGAAAAGGAAAGTGATGTGGAGTGTTTATGTGGAGCCATCTACCAATGTGGATGAAAATGTATAGAATATGGGGTTTGAAAGCAAAGAGGCATACCCTCCACACTTCAAATTAGTACTATTGTGGGGAAACAATAATCTTGGTGACTAGGAGGAAGWAAAGCTCCACACTTGGAAATGTGGGGACGTCAAATTMTAGGCCTACTTGTAGCATGAAAAGTGCCAAAATTTTGTATTTTTATTTTTTTATTGTGTAGAAATCAAAAGTCATAGGGCKTGTTATTCTTTGCAAGTGGGTTAACACTAGTTTTTTTATAAATCACCTTTRMTTTGTAGTTGTCCTAAAAATRAGGATAYTGTTTTGTGTTGTAATAGAAGMAGAAACCAATAGAGTTGTTGAAGAAATCGAGCATAAGTCATTTCTCACCTACAACCAAGATTTTTCCTAGTTTCCATGGTATCCTACTATTGCTTCATGATTCCACCCACTCCCCTATCTAGTTTTCTCACATCAATGATGGGAGCCATTGTATAGCCAAGTTTAGTGCATACTTTGTCTAAGTTAATTCAATGTGTTGAATCTCTAAAAGGGCCACTTGTATCAATTGTTGTCAATTTTGTGGGATGGCCTCATCATTTCCAGTCAACATTGTCTCTAATATTGTCAAACTCATATGCTTCCCCCCTCAAAATAGAGAGCCCATGGCAAGGCAATTTATTTCATGGATTATCTCTTGCTCTTGGAATAGACAAGTTTCTTCCATACTTTTTCATTTATGACACTACATTAGCTATGTTTGTGTGGTTGAAACCCTCATGGGTTAAGCATGACCTTGAAGGTTATTTCATGGGATATGTAATGATTTGTATATTCAATCGTTGTTGGCCAATGGTAAAGGATGTTTAAAATTGGGTATAATTCTTGAGTTCATTCTTGAACATTTTTTTTGTGAGTAGTATTGAAATGCACTACTTTTGTAGGTAAATCAATAGGGTTCGAGTGAAAAATTACATATTTGTAGGTGTAGCATTGTAGGACAAAATAGTACATAACCATAGGTTACATGGATCATTCCATTATCTAAGTAGTTATGCTAGGACTCAAGTAAAAACATTCAAAGTGTTATTACTCTCATTATTATGCACATACTTTCCCTACCAATGCTTAACGATTTTTTTTCAAAATTTTATTACTCTCATTGTTGGAACGTACTTGGCTTACTAGCACTCAATTTTAAAATACAAAATTTTATTATTCTCATTATTATGCATATATACTTGGCCACATTATTCTACAGATTGAATGTATTCCCTTTTCCCAATTGTATGCCTCTATCTTCAAAAGAACATGAAATAAATAAATAATCAACTCTAGGTGTCAAGTTTGAGATAGGTTGGTCAAAGTGAGTGATATCTAGGATCAAGGGCCTCCCTCATGTATAGGGTCATGCATATCTAGTCCAAAAACTAGAAGAAGGTTCAAAGGAATTCATAAAATAATAGAAATTTGGCCATATGAATAAAGATCTATGTGATTAGATGACGAAGGTATGGAAACAAGCATTGAAACTAACTCCAACCAACACACCCTTGCCTAAATTCAAAGGGTTTCTCAAGAACCTTCAATTCTTGATTTGGGGTGCTAAAGTATTTTAACAACTTACTGATTTTGGTATCATTCTCGGTCAAGGTGGGGTCTCCTCTGTCACTCCAGGAAGGGACTATTGTGTCAGTCCTCCTCTATCTCTCTAGTGAGGGAAATCTCAGTCTCTCCTCCTTCGGCATTGGAATTCACTCTCAGACACTCCTTTGTCGCTCCAGTAATGGCATGCAATCCTAGAGGTGAGGTTATTCTCATTTTTTTCTAGCAATGAGGTTATCCACATCTCATTGCAACAATGGAATGCACTCTCAGTCGCAGGGAGGTGAGTTTATTATCCTCTCTCTCTAGAAATGATATGCACTATTATTCATGGTGAGGTGAGGTAATTCGAAAATGGGGCCGAAATTACAAATTCATGGATTTTATGTGCAGGCGGGTGATGAGGTATTATGTTTTTTTGTTTGTATTTATTTTATATATTAAATCATTTATATAATATATAAATTATAAAATTTATAATTATATAAATTATATATTATATATTTATATAATATGTAATTTATATAATGTAAATTATATAAATTATATATTATATAAATAATATTTTATATAAATTACATATAAAAAATATTTTACATAAATTGCATATATTTAATATTTAATAAAAGTGTATAGATATAATAATGGTTAAGAACACGTGTATACTCCTTGGAGATCATAGGTTCAAATACGGAGGGGGTAAGGGTATGTATACCTTCATAGATGGGGCAAACAATTACATGGGGTAAATGTATGGCCATTTGCAAATCTTGACCTAGATGATTATGGGTCAAAGGCAAAACATGAATACCAAGATTGATCTTCTTGAAGGGATTTCATAAAAAAGAATGGTATTGATTCTTAAGTTCATTGAAATTTTCATAAACAATATGTTGAATATTCTCTTCAAGTTTGAAAAACATATTGCATAGAGTCAACGCGTTATGCTTCAAATTCTGATCACATTGTTGACCTCCTTCAATCTTTTCAAGTGTGTCAAACAAATACTACATAATTTCGTTCATTAAATATATCTCATGAAACCATAGAGTTAATTGACCATCATCTTATTTGCATGCATATTTAGGTGGATTCAATGGATATATCCTTGAACCATGTTGCTAGATACCTCATAGTGGAGTTTTTGAGTGATACATTTGTTGGATTATTGAGAGGGGGGGGNGTGAATCAGTAATAGCGAAATTTAATCATTTTTAACCATATAATCCAAGTGTTATATCAATGAAGCATTATCATTCAATAACTGCTGAGTAAATAAAAAGTGAACAAATGAACAAACATACACATACACAGTACACCAGTGTTTTACGTGGAAACCCAAATCGAGGGAAAACCATGGAATGCTTTTTCTTATATGTCTTGAAGAATTACATTCATTGGAAGAACCAATTTCTTTTGTTTTCTAGCTGCAACTGGAAGGAGGCTCCAACCGCCTAGTTTCTCAGGCTACAACCTGAGGGAAGCTCCAACTCCCCAACTCTCTAGCTACAACCCTCTATGTTCTTTGGCTACAACCGAAAGGTGGCTACAACCACATGTCCTTGCCCCATCCTGCCACCTTGAAGTCAAAGTAGAATGATGGAACTACTGTCAACTTGTCACTGTGAGATATACCTCTGTAAACCTGTACCAATAAATCTGAACCATGCATCAATCTATACCTCAACTTGTACCATAAACAAGTGCATCAACCATGCACCAACCTATACCAAATAACCTGTAATCAACCTGTACCATAAACAAGTGCATCAACCATGCACCAACCTGTACCAAATAACATGTAATCAATCTGTACCATAAAAAAGTGCATCCAACCATGTACCAAGTATGTACCAATCATGTGTCAACTACTCATCAAGTATGACTCATCAATATGTACCAACATCATCAACTATACACCTCATGTATGTGCCAACTCATTAACTACTTGTCTCAACCATGTAGTCAACATGTACCTCAACCAAAATCCCTCATCAACTTCATCATCCAAATCTGATTTGTAGCTCTGTAATAGACCTGGTGTATATGATCACATTCTTTCAAACCTTCCTTAACTTCAACAACAAGAGACTAGCATTTTCATCAAACTTTTCTTTAGTCTCACATGCCTAGTTTTGGATT
>ML777966.1:1071991-1099170 GCA_009831015.1 Picea engelmannii
AAACCTTCCTTAACTTCAACAACAAGAGACTAGCATTTTCATCAAACTTTTCTTTAGTCTCACATGCCTAGTTTTGGATTAGTCAACAACCCTAACTTGAAGTAATCATAACTTTGTACCTATAATGTATAAATATCTGAAACCGATATACAATTTTCTTCAGTGTTTTTTATGCAATTCTTCCAAGTTTCAGTACTTGGAACCTCTCATAAAAGGAGTTATAGAAAAAATGGCATACCTTGTTGAATTCAGGCTTACTCTAGAGAGCAACCTTGTAGAGAGTGACCCACATGGAATATTTGTTGAATTGATCTAAAACTATGACACAACATACTAAAGACTGTACCCTAACCAACACATTTGGTTTCATTTAATTTGGATCTGTTATGAAGAATTTATCACGTTTTTACCCGAAACACTTGTTTTTTACTAGTTTTAGGACTAGCCACAAACCCTATTTTCCACGGAGTGTAACTCCAAAACTAAAATGACCCACAAGATGAATTTTTTACCATATATACTTGAATATGTTTTCTCAATGGAACAAAAATTTCATGATCCGAATCATTATAGAAAAATAGTTATAGCGAAAATGGTGAGATGACCTGTAAATAACATACCTTAGAAAGAACCATCAAAATAATTTATCCTTCCTTGCATTTCGGCCTTCTTTTCTTCACCTTCCCTCATAATTTCATCTTATATATCTTTGGTTACCTCAAACACCTATAGATATTCAATATTCTCAAGTGTGATTAAAATGAGAGAGCCTTTCCTCTTATTTATACTCTCCAAGTAGCTTCCTTAAAAACATCTTCTAGGTCACTTGGCCCCACTTTCTTTATTTTAGGGTTAACCCACTTCTAATTTATCTATTAAATTTATTATTGAAATAATTTATTTTGTATTCACTTTGAATTATAATACAGTCATTAGTTCACTTTATTATTTACCTTTTAAAATCTCTTAAACCACTTTGACTACTTTGACCTTTTGGGGCTTCTAGATGACATATGAGGGTCCTCCAAATTCATAAGGCCATAACTCTCAAACCAGGAGGAGTTATGTGATGTTCCACATGCCACCAGAAATGGAATGATATGCACTATCCATATATAATAGTATTATCTGAAAATATATCATAACTCATATAGTTATCCATCAAACAAACTTGGGTCCATTACCCAAACCTGGGTCTCCAACTTCTCATGGCCATAACTCTCTAATCGTGAGGAGTTACGTGACATTCCACATACAACCAGAAATGGAATGACAAGAACTATCCATATAGGATAGTTTACCTTACAAATTCATTGTCCTTCATCACATGATTCCACAATTAAGCATGGGTTCTCTTACTCCACAAAGCGTCTTTCTGTGAGGGCTTTCACCATAAGGAGACCACTTTGGAGTTCATCCATATTTACCTCTTATCAACCATGAAAAGACAATAATGAGTCATATTTAGATCAAACAATCTTGGGTCCATTACTCAAACCTTTGTGTTGGGGGTCTTTCTTCAAGGGTTGACATCAGTGACAACCAACTGTAATCAACAATCTCCCCCTTTGGCATTGATGGCAACACTCTGATGTAATACTAAAATCATATCACTCATGCTCCCCCTGGAACCATGCCTCTATCCTCCGTATCTGATAAATTTTTCTCTGTCCTCTGCATTTGATAAATCTGCTCCTCCTGGAACCATGCCTCTGTCCTCTGCATATGATAAATCTCTCTCGCTTTGTCATCAATGGAAAAGGTATCTTTCCATCAGGGGTTTCTCCCCCTAGTTGAACTGTCCTCTTATGGTGTTTCCTCGTGTACATATAAGACATATAAGATAAGAATTCAAAAATCATTAAAAAAGCATTCATTTTGGAGTAGAAATAACTCCAAGTCTTTAGCGAAGATATTCAAAGGCTTCCCGTGGAAGTGGTTTTGTAAAGATGTCTGCCACTTGTTCTTTTGTGCCCACATACTAAACTATGATGTTCATTTCTGCAACATGTTCCCATAGAAAGTGATACTTGATTGGAATGCACTTCATCTTGGAGTGCATCACCAAGTTTTTTGAGATATTGATGGCACTTGTATTATCAAAATATATTGGAATGGGCTCATCATGTTGAAAAGTCAACAAGAAACATGTGTCTAATTTATTTTTCCCTCAAATAAATTAGACAATAAATATTAATCTATTATTTCATTCATAACTGAGTGAGTTGGATTTGTAACAGAGCTATAAGTGTATTTAAGTGAGTTAAAATCAGTTGTACTAGTTGTAATTAATCATGCACTAGTGAGAGTTTAGTTAATCAGTGAACTCACATGCAACTGAAGATTCACCACGGTTAACTACATGCATGTCAGATCTATTGGAGACCCAATTGAGATAATCGGTGAAAGGGACATTTTGGATATCAGTTGTGATTTGATCACACATGTAGTGGATATGCTTATGAGCATGTGAAAACTAGGCAATTCATGAGTAATTTCACTGTGAGAATTCGAATTGCAGAGATTGTGCAGAGGAGGCAAGTTGTCTGGACACAGGAATTGGCACATGTATTTGCTAATTTGTGTATGACAGTGTGATATGATTGTATTGTACTGAGAGCTCTTGGCTTAGAGTTTTGTATGAGATTGTTTCATGATTCATGATATACATAATATATGATAGTGGAGTTTTTAGCTTTACGCTTTCCCGGTAAAACTTATGTGTTATGTGTTCTTGATATTTCACTTTGTGATTGTGGTTGTGATCGTGGTTTAATTTTCCACAAGAATAATAGTAGAAGCGATTATGTATTTAACAGTGGCGTAAATTGTTAAATCAGGAGAATCACAGGAATACATTAAGTGTATCGAAATTTCTACACATCATACTCAACCTGTATATCTGTCAAAGTTTGTTTCATCCAAAGAACCTGTATACAACATGTTGTTGTTGCAATATACTCTGCTTCAGCTGTAGATAGAGATACTGATGATTGTTTCTTTCTTAGCCATGATACCAAGCACTCACCTAAGTATAATGACACTGCACTGGTGCTTTGTTGGTCATCAATACAACCTACCCATTCTGCATCTGTGTAGGAAATAAGTGATAGATCTTTTCCTTTTGGGTACCATAATCTAAACTCTTTTGTTCCTTTGAGATATCTGCAAATCCTCTTTACTGCTAATACATGTGATTCCTTTGGTGCTTCTTGAAATTGTGCCACTTGTCCAACTACTTGCATTACATATGGTCTGGATGTTGTCACAAATAGTAGACTGCCAATCATTGACCTGTATTGCCTCTAATATGTAGACTTTGAATCATCATCTTTGCTCAACTTACAACTGGTTTGCATGGGAGTGATAACTGGTTTGCAATCTTCCATTCTCTTTAGCATTTATCTGATATAATTGGTTTGAGAAATACAAATTCCTTGGTTAATTTGACGTATCTAAAGTCCCAGAAAGAAGGATAGTTCTCCAAGTAACACCATTTTAAATTCATCCTGTGTGTCTTTTGCAAATTTCTGGCTTAACCTGTCATCATCACTACCAAAAATAATATCATCAACATAAAATTCAATTAATAAAATATTACCTTGACTTACCTTGATGTAGAGGTTGTTGTTTTCACTTCCTTTTCTGAACCTTGTATGTTGTAGATACTTATCCAGTCTAGAGTACCATGCTCTAGGATTCTTTCTTAGACCATACAAGGCCTTCTTTAATTTACATACATAGTTTGTGTTCTCTGACAAATGAAATCCTTCTAGTTGTTCAATGTAGACTTCTTCTTCAAGTTCCCCATTCAGAAAAGCTGATTTTACATCCATTTGATATACTTTAACATTTTTGGAGCATGCATAAGCTAAAAATAAAAGGATTGATTCCATTCTATAAACTAGGGAAAATGTCTCTTGAAAGTCAGTTCCTTCAATCTGTGCATATCCTTTACATACCAATCTATCTTTCTTCCTTGTAACCTGTCCATCTTCATTCAATTTATTCCCGAAAACCCATTTTGTGTCGATCAAATTCTTATTCTTTGGTCTTGGAACCAATTCCCAAGTGTCATTTTTCTCTATTTGATCCAATTCTTCATCCATGGTCTTACTCCAAAATTCATTCTTGTTGGCTTCTTCAAAACAATTTGGTTCAATTGTAGATAAGAGTGCTAGGTGTGTTTGTTCTGGTGAACAGATTTTTATTCTAGTCTCAACTCCTACATCTTTGTTTCCAATAATCTGATCTGAAGGATGATTCTTTTGTACTCATTTTCTAGGTGTCTTTGGAGATACTTTCTAAACTTGCTCTCCTAATTTTGTCGGATTCTCTTCATCTTCATCTTCCTCTTCTACTTCTTTTTCATCTTCTTCTTAGAAAAGTTGTTCCATTGATTTGTTTTCTTCTTCCTTTGATTTTGGTCTGCCTGATTTATCAATTGTTACATTGATGCTTTCCACAACTTCGTTCAATGTTAGATTGTAACACTTGTATTCTTTCCTTCTACTTGAGTAACCAACAAGTACTCCTTTTTCCACATGAGAGTCAAACTTTCCCATTCTGCCATCTTCTCTTTTGATCTAGCATTTGCTTCCAAAAACTCTGAAATGATTCACATTTGTTGGTCTTCCTTTCCATAGCTCGTAGGGAGTTTTATCAGTGTTGTTTCTGAGCATTACTCTATTTTGAATGTGAATTGTTGTATGCACTGCATGTGTCTAAAATATATCTGTCAATCTGGAATCCATTAGCATTGTTCGAGCCATTTCTTATACTATCTTGTTCTTTCTTTCAACAACTCCATTCTGTTGAAGTGTCCTAGCAACGAAGAATTGTCTTTTTATTCCATGACTATTACAGTAGTCCATAAATTCAAGTGAACTCTCCTCCATTATCAAATCTCAAACATTTGATTCTTGAATCCAACTCATTTTCAACCATTTCCTTATAGATCTTGAAGTTTTCAAAAGCTTCTGACTTGTTATTGAGAAAGAAAACTGTATTCATTCTTGTATAATCATCAACTAATAACATAAAGTATTTTTCACCTTTTAAGCCCTTTATTGTAGTTGGTCTAACTAGATCAGTGTGCACAATTTTTAATGGTCTTGTTGTTGAATATTTCTTTGATTTGAACCTGGCCTTTGTTTGCTTTACTTTTTGACAATGCTTTCATAAAGTGTTGGTTGGTTTTGTGATCTGGGGCATTTCTCTCACTACTTCTCTTTTGCTAACTTTGACAAGGTTATCAAAATGCATGTAACCCATTCTTCTATGCCATAGCCAACTTTCATCTTCCTTTCCTAGACAACACTTTTCATTTCCAATTTCACTTAACACATATATGTTGTTTGAAGTTCTTGCAGCTGTACCGACCAATTTCCCTGAACCTTCTTTTCTTATCTCACACTTTTTTGAATCGAAAGTAAGTTTATGACCTTGGTCACACATTTGATTCACACTTAGAAGATTCTGTTTCATATCTTCTACCAGTAGAACATTTTGTTCCTTTTCATTCTTGTTCCCCATTCAGACTGTGCCTTCTCCAATGATTTTGGATGAATTATCATTTCCGAAGGAGACTGATCCTTTTTTTTTTTTTTCATAATGTAAGAAATTTGTCTTTATCACCTGTCACGTGTTTTGAACATTCACTGTCAACATACAAACCGTGTTTCTTCTTCTTAGCTTGTAGAGCGATTGTGCATTATTCATTGTTATATTGATCTTGCTTTCTTATCCATGTCGTTTTCTGAGGTTCTTGTCTATGATTGTTGTTATTCTGTTGAGGTTCTTTAGGAGGGAATGCCATTATGAAATCCTTAGCCATGTGTCCAAAATTTTTACATTTGTAACATTCCACTTCAGTGCTCAAAGATTCAAACCTATTTTAACTTCTTCTTTGTGTGTCACTAGGTCTCCTTGAATAATCCCTTTGTGTATAACTCTCAAAGTTGTTACTATTCCAGTTGTTAGCTATGCAATTCACAACTTTATGTCCAAACTTATTACATGCATAACATAAATCAAAAAATATAGCTTGATACCTAGGAGTTGAAGATCTTATGAAAGGAGGTGATGTTATGAATCCTTCTTCTTCTTGAGGCCTGTCTGTCTGTTGTTGATTTTGAAATCTGAATCTTCTTGGTGGAGGAGTGTCCTTGTAATCTTCCTTATATATCTTCATATCCTCTTTGATTGTTTCTGCATAGCTCTTTGGATTTATTTATTGCTCTGTTGTTTTGGAGCTTGATCCCTTTTCCGTCTGATCGTATCCAAGTCTAGACTTGTCAAGATGAGATTTTTTACTACTGATAATGTCATCCAGAAATTTTGAGCTATTCTGCATATTTTTATTTTGAATATCCTTTCTTAGTGTGACAACCTCTACTTCCAATTTTCCAATGATCTTGTCCTTTTCTTCTAATTGTTCTTTGAGTGCTTCTTCAATTCTTTTATCTTGTTCTATTTGAACCTTCAATTTTGTGATCATTTTTTCTAGTTCTCAAGTGTCCTTTTTCTTGTCTAGTTCTGCTTGTAATTTCTTGTTTTTCTTGTTTTCTGTTCTAATAACTTCTATGGAACACATTAATTCTTCTCGATAGTCAACTTCAGTCTCTTCAATTTCTTCTTCGACTTCTTCACATTCTTCTTTGGCTTCTTCATATTCTTCTTCGAAGCCTTCTTTGTTAAAATCTTTTACTACCATGAATAGAACTCTTCCTATCTCATTGTCACTGACTTCATCTTGATCTGATGATGAGATGTCTTCTTTGGTGTATACGATTTTCTTGAAAACTTTCATTGTGGTTCTTTTGCCTTTATATGTATGTTTTCCTTTTGAGTAACCTTCATCATTTCTCTTTTTCTTATGAGGACATTTGTTAGCAAAATGACCAATACCATCACAATTAAAACAAATTAAAGGGATATTACTTCTATACCTACCATTGGTTCCCTTGTTCAGTATTTTGACAAAGTTGACCACTTCTTCATTATCTCCTGAGGTGTTGCTACTGCTTCTATATTCTTCTTTTTCTTTTTTTATTTTTCTTTGATCTTTTGGATGCCTTGAAGGCTGCTTCTTTTACATATGGATTTTCCTACTCAGTTCTAATTTTATATGTTGTGAAGATTCCATGCAGTTCGTCCATGCTTATTGAGTCCACATCCGATCTTTCTTCTAGTGTTGATATCTTAGGGTTGAATCTCATAGGAAGAGATCTTAGTATCTTTTGAACAAATATTGATTCTTCAATTTATTCTCCCAATCCTATGATTTCATTCACTATTTCATTGACTTGTAAGAAGTAGGCTGCGATATCTTCATATTCCTTCATTTTTAGTTGTTCGAATTGACCTCTGTAAGTTTGAAGCTTTGTTTCTTTGACTTTTGTATCTCCTTCATAAATATTTTGAAGCTTGTCTCAAATCTCTTTAGCGGATTCGTCGTGTGCAACTTTGGTGAATAATGTATCACTAAGGCCATTCAAAAGTGAATTTGTGGCTTTGGAATTATTCTCACTGAGTTTTACTGATTTGTCATTTGTTGGTGGAACTGTTGGTGTTGTATATCCATCTACAATTGATTGTCAAACTTGAAATCCTTGTGTTTGTACATATATTTCCTCATCCTTATGCTCCAAAAAGCATACTTCTTCCCATCAAACTGTGGTATTCCATTTTTATATGAGTTGGTACTCTCCATGATCTACCTTTCAGTGGTTAAACTGATTTCTGAAGGAACCTGCTCTGATACCAATTGTTGGATTACTGAGAGGGGGGGTGAATCAGTAATAGAGAAATTTCATCCTTTTTAACCATATAATCCAAGTGTTATATCAATGAAGCATTACCATCCAATTACTGCAGAGTAAATAAAAAATGAACAAATGAACAAACATACACATACACAGTACACCAATGTTTTATGTGGAAACCCAAATCAGGAGAAAACCACAGAATGTTTTTTCTTAAATATATCTTGAAGAATTACATTCATTGGAAGAACCGACTTTCTTTTCTTTCCATATGCAACTAAAAGGAGGCTCCAACCCCCTAGTTTCTCAGGATACAACTTGAGGGAAGCTCCAACTCCCCAATTCTCTGGCTACAACCCCCTATGTTCTCCAACTACAACCGGAAGGTGGTTACAACCACCTGTCCTTGCCTCGTCCTGCCACCCTGAAGTAGAAGTAGAATGATGGAACCATTGTCAACCTGTCACTGTGAGATATATCATTGTAAACCTGTACCAATAAATCTGAACCATGCATCAACCATGCATCAACCTGTACCTCAACCTGTAATCAACTTGTACCATAAACAAGTGCATCAACCATGCACCAACCTGTACCAAATAACCTGTAATCAACCTATACCATAAACAAGTGCATCCAACCATGTACCAAGTATGTACCAATTATGTGTCAACTACTCATCAACTATGACTCATCAATATGTACCAACATCATCAACTATGCACCTCATGTATGAGCCAACTTATCAACTACTTGTCTCAACCATGTAGTCAACATGTACCTCAACCAAAATCCCTCATCAACTTCATCATCCAAATCTGATTTGTATATTTGTAATAGGCCTGGTGTATATGATCACATTCCTGCAAACCTTCCTTAACTTCAACAACAAGAGACTAGCATTTTCATCAAACTTTTTTTTAGTCTCACGTGCCTAGTTTTGGATTAGTCAACAACCCTAACTTGAAGTAATCATAAATTTGTACATGTAAGGTATAAAGATATGAAACATATACAAAATGTTCTTCAGTGTGTTTTATGCAATTCCTCCAGGTGTCACTACTTGGAACCTCTCATAAAAGGAGTTATAGCAAAAATGGCATACCTTGCTGAATTCTGGCTTATTCTAGAGCGCGACCTTGTAGAGCATGAACTGCACAAAATATTTGTTGAATTGATCAGAAACTATGACAAAGAATACTACAGACTGTACCCTAACCAACACATTTAGTTTCACTGAATTTGGATCTGTTATGAAGAAGTTATGACGTTTTTACCTGAAACACCTATTTTTTACTAGTTTCGGGACTAGCCACAAACCCTATTTTCCATGGCATGTAACTCCAAATATATAATGAACCACAAGATTAATGTTCTACCACTGATACTTGGATATGTTTTCTCAATGGCATAGTAATTTCACGGTCTGAATCATTATAGAAAAAAATTTATAGAAAAAATGGTGAGATGACCTGTAAATAACATACCTTAGAAAGAACCATAAAAAAAAATTATCCTTCCTTGCATTTCAACCTTCTTTTCTTCACCTTCCCTCAAAAATTTGGCTTATATATCCTTGGTTACATCAGAGAGCTGTAGATATTCAATATTCTCAAGTGTTATTAAAATGAGAGAGCCTTGCCTCTTATTTATACTCTCCAAGTAGCTTCCTTAAAAACATCTTCTACGTCACTTGGCCCCACTTTCCTTATTTTAGGGTAAACCTGCTTCTAATTTCTCCATTAAATTTATTATTGAAATAATTTATTTTGTATTCAATTTGAATTATAATACACTCATTAATTCAGTTTATTATTTACCTTTTAAAATCTCTTAAACCACTTTGACTACTTTGACCTTTTGGGGCTTCTAGATGACATATGAGGGTCCTCCAACTTCGTAAGGCCATAACGCTCAAACCGTGAGGAGTTGTGTGGTGTTCCACATACCACCAGAAATGGAATGACATGTAATATCCATATATAATAGTATTATCTCAATATATATCATAACTCATACAGTTATCCATCAAACAAACTTGGGTCCATTACCCAAACCCGGGGTCTCGAACTTCTCATGGCCATAACTCTCTAAGCGTGAGGATTTATGTAACATTCCACATACCACCGGAAATGGAATTACAAGAACTATCCATATAGTTTAGCTTACCTGACAAAATCATTGTACTTCATCTCATTATTCCACAATTAAGCATGGGTTCTCTTACTCCGCAAAGCGTCTTCCCGTGAGGGATTTCACCATAAGGGGACCACTTTGGAGTTATCCATATTTACTTCTTATCAACCATGAAAAGACAATAAAGAGTCGTCTTTACATCAAACAATATTGGGTCCATTACCCAAACCTTTGTGTTGCGGGGCTTTCTTTAAGGGTTGACATCAATGACAACCAACCTTAATCAACAACATTATACATTGTTTGTATTTAATACCATTGCTTGTTCTCACCACAAATATAAGTCATTCCTCATTCAAATTTAAAAGGAATGGGGTTTCACCACAAATATTCAAAATGTACTACTAACCAATATGTCATGTAGTCTTTAATCTATTTCTTAGGAAGTTGGACTTCACTCCTTGACAATGATGCCATGATAGATTCTCTTCGTCTTCTCATATTTGACCCTTGATTGTGAATATTTGACTCCATAACAAGATTCTTTGATTCTCCATTTCCATGATAGATCTCTTTAGCTTATCATATCTGAACCTTGATTGTGAATATTTGACTCCATAACCTAATGAACATATGTACACTAGTCATAGTGACCTTAACTATTCATTTACCATTCCTTGAAATGGTTTTTCTTTAGCTCCATTAAAAAATATACAATATGTGAGCCTAAACAATAAATACAATTATATGAAAGGATGCCCCATTTTGAGTGAAAAAATAACCAATCCTAAAGTGAGGGAGGATTTGATAAGATACACTGGTATTGCCTCTAAAATACCTCTTCGGGACACGAACAATATTTATTAATCATGTTAATATTCCAAGGGACTCTAGAAAATAAAAATCCAAAAGTTGTTCATTTCTTAAATACTATAATCTCATGGTCAATTTTTATTTCATAGGGTATACTCCATTATTAATCCCAATTGAATCAACATCGACAATTGAATAATATAGTATTACTCCAAAACAAAATCATACTCAGATATAACATCACCCACAAAGTTATCCCAAGTGTATATTAATCTTGAAGGTTTTCTCTTTCTTATCCAGTGGTAAATTGAAATGTTTCTACATTTAAATAAAGTGATGTTAATACCACATTATACTATGACGAGATTTGTTTCAATAATAAATACCATCCCATTTGAGTACCCCAAGTTGGGAAATCATTACTATAAAACTTGTTATGTCCACTTTCAAAATATATACAACTATATAACTATAAGAAGTAGCATGCTTCCCCACTAAAGGAAGAGGATCTTAACAAATTTACAGGAATGGTTTTGTTCATTATGTTTGAGTTATGAAGTTATAATTGATAGCAAAATCAAGATCATATTGAGAGTACCTATGTTGTAAGATATTTCATCCTTGAACCCATTCATTTGTACATTGAGTTCTTGAGAGATCCTTCTCCAACTAGGGTTATTTCTCATTTTTTCATATTATGTTGTTACACTCACATGTTATAGTAGGTTATTGACCATTTAATTAATGCACAAACCATTACATTTCCTCACCCACTAACCTTGAGGTTAATGCATAGTCATGGTGGTCTCTCATGACAATTTAATGGTAATATAAATTTGAAAAAACAAGGTTCCTTTGAGTTGGAGGGATGATATGGGCACTTTCACAATGACTTTAAATATGGTGTAAAAATATGAAATGTAGGAATTTGAACGGTTCTCATATTACACTCTTGGGCCAAAGATGTTCTTTCATGGATTCGTAGGTGGTTTGGCACCATGTGCAAGTATTATAATCCATAAAAGAATCTTTTAGGCCCTGAGTCATTCATTTTTATCATTGTAACATCACTAGGGTCATAAGAAATTACATCCCTCACACACAAAACCTTGTAATGACACTCATATTCCCCTATAGGTCAAATATTCCCTTTACAAGACATGTGTGTTGCTAGAATGTATGCATGGTCCATGATCTTTAGAAGCATATTTTAGGATATAAGGCATTGGATTTTGTAATTTGAATGTTTCTAGAGCCCCGAGAACCTATTTTAGTATGAAAAACCTCATAATGGAAAAAGAATGTCGTTAGGGGTTAAGACATAATGACATAACTAATATAATTCCTCACACCTAACCCTTATAAATCTTATACATCCTAACCCAAATTACTTATAGTCTCTATGACCATACCCCTTATAATCATAAAACATAACCCATATCACATATAACCATATAGGCCTATATACCTATCACTCATAGCCACTAAATCTTAAAAATCCTTACCCCTATAGCACCTAAACATTATAAACCATATATCCCCTAACTCATATACCTCAAATAAGAACCCTTGATCTATAACATTATAGCCATTAATACCTATGATCCCTCACAGCTAACACCTAATCTCTAATACATATATATTTTATCATCCTCAACCACAATGGCCCTTAATATAAGCAATATACATTATAACCCCTAATGCCTATAATTCCTAACAATTATCATCTCTTAAACTATATCGTCCTTGTAACCAATAAGACCCATAATCCTAAACACTTATAACCCTCATCTTATATATGGAATAATACATATAAATACTAACTCCCATATCCCTTAATCCCTATAACACCTAACCCGTTTAATTCATTTAACCCCTATCTCCCATAACATCTAATAATTTACCTCTAAATTCTATAACCCATAACCTTATATATAATCACTATGTATTGTAACCACTACCTTCCATAACCTATAATATAAATTTTATAATATCTAACTCTTTATAGATCCTAATTTCTAACCGATGTCACCTTTAATTCCTATTAACCAATATAAACCCTAATATATTTCATAACTTCTATAACATTTATACCTTATAGTTAATAACAAATAACCCCTATAACCCATTACCCCTAACGCTTATAAGCACCAATTATTAAGGAATATATCACATATAGCCTCTTTACTCTTAGAACACATATATTCCCAACTCTATAAGTTATTACCATAAGCTCTATAACCATTGTAACCCTTAAACCTTATTACCCTTATAAGTTATAAACCCTATAACCATTAAACCTTATTACCCACATAATCCATAATTGATAGCCCTTAACCCTTATAACTCATAATGATTAACACTTACCCCTATAACTCCCAACCCTTATAACCCCAAATGCATATAACCTTTAACCCTGATAATTCCTTCTACCTATAACTTCTAAGCCTAACCTCTCACCCATATAATGCATTACACATATATCACCTAATTGCAAACAATTATAGCCCCTATAAGTCCTTTAACTATTATCACCCCTAATCCCACAAACCATAACCCATATCACCCATAGAAATCTAACCTGTAGTATTTATAATACTTATAACTCATAACACCTCACCTTAATTATTAAATTTAATTACCAATTATTTTAATCCCTTATTCCAAAATCTCTAAAACATCTATATCCCTTAACTCCTAATACTTATCCCCCATGACCCCTAAATACTAGTGTATATAACCATTAACGCTTAACATATATATCCATGTCCATAATTACCACCTATAAATTCTTCCTCTAAACGATCATAACCCTTGACTAATTATTAAATATAATACTTATAACTCATATCACCCTTATTTTCTATATATATCCTCATATGTAACTCTTATTCCCTAAAATCCTTAACCCCAATAATGATTTTCACCCTTACCTTCAAAAATCATAAGCATTATTAACTATAACACTTATAACCATAACCCCTAACACCTATAAATACTAACCTTTATAAACCCCATCATCAACACATAACTTATATAATTCCTTTAACCTACAATCCCTTCAAATCTAAATCATTTTAACCCTTAAATATTGACTTTAAATTATATATTCTCTAACCCTTACAACCCATTATCTCTTATATGTTTCCACTATAAACCTTATATTTTGTATTTCCTATATCACATATAACAATTAACTTAGTCACCACACATATTACCCATATATCCATAATTATCTCTATAACCCCTAACCTTTATAAACTATATAACCCATAACCCATTTATACCATAAGACATATACCCAATAAACTCTAATTTTTAACGCTTATAATTAATAATATAATCCATAATGAATATAAAACCTAAAATACCTAACACAAATAGCTATTAACGCATAACATTTAACCCATAAGACTTAAATTATATAACACCTAACCCTTATAACACTTAACTATTTAAAACCCTAATCCATATAACCCCTAACTACTAGCAAATAACCCTTAATATCATATCTCCTAACTCATAAACCCTAACACTAATAACCTCTTACACGTAACCCCTAATTTGAATAGTCCCTAACACTTATAAATCCTACCTATATAATTCTTAAACCTTATAGACATTAACTCATATTATCATTAATGCTTAGAACATATATAATCATTAACCCCTAACCTATATAACATATACAACCCTTATCCATTGTGACCCTAAACAAAAAACCATAGAACTCATCTCTTCCCTAATGTTTAATATAATCTTTCAATTAAATAACTCTTATAACCCATAATTCAGAATTCTCACCCATTGTGTCCCCATAATAGAACCCTTACACCTTGTAAATGTTATAATCCCTAAACCCAGTAAAATCTAATCTTCAATCACAAACAAACACAACCCATAATCTCCAATGGACCAATAACCCTTAAATCCCAACTTATAATCCCTATAACTTCAAATGAAAAAATGAATAAGTGTATCCCCTCTAATTTATAGCCTTTATTAGTATCATCCCTAACACCATAACACCTACTTATTATAACCATCATCACCCCTAACCTGTATTACCTAACCCCTAACCCTTATAACACCTAACCATTGCAAAACCCAATCCATATAACCCCTAACTACTAGCATATAAACCTTAATATCATATATCCTAACTTGTAAGACCTAACATTAATAACATCTTACACCTAACCCCTAATGCCAATAGACCATAAACCTTTTAACTCTTGCCTATATAATTCTTAATCATTATAGACGTTAACTCATATTATCATACATGTGTAATTTTTACCCATTTGGATATGACCCTTAACCTCTATAACCTCTTATTCCACAACACTACAACCGATAACCACTATAGTCCCTCACAACTAACCCCTAATCTATAATCAATTTAACTTTTATAACCTGCAACCATAATGACCCTTAATGTAAGAAAATAAAAATTATAACCCCTAATGCTTACAAGTCTTAACCGTTATCATCACTTAAACACTACCTATAACCCTTTAACACTTAACACCCCTATAATTTATATGTCATATAAGTAATAAATATTAACTCTTATATTCCTTAAACCTTATAACAACTAATCTATTTAACCCCTAACAACTCTTCCATATAACCCATAATCCAATCAATTCTAACCTTTAATATTTGTAACCCCTACATTTTAACCTCTATAATACATGTGTAATTTCACCCCTTTTGATATGACCTTTAACCTCTATAATATCTTATTCCAAAACACTATAACCCATAACCACTATAGTCCCTCAAAAATAACCCCTAATATCCAATCAATTTAACTTTTATCACTCCCAACCATAATGACCCTTAATGTAAGCAAAGAAAAATTATGACCCCTAATGCTTATAATTATTAACCCTTATCATCACTTAAACACTATAACCCTTATAACACCCAACCATTGCAAAATCTAATTCATATAACCCCTAACTACTAGCATATAACCCTTAATTTGATATATCCTAATTCATAAAACCTAACACTAATAACCTCTTACACCTAACCTCTAACGCCAATAGACCATAAAGCTTTTAACTCTTACCTATATAATTCTCAATCCTTATAAACATCAACTCATATTATCATTAATGCTTAAAACATATAGAACATATATATAACCCTCACTACCTATAACATTGTACCACTTACCCATATTAACCCATATTATAACCTTAAATTTCTATAAACCTAAGCCCTTATGACCATGAATCCGTAACACCAAACACCTATAACTTCTCACTTTAATCCTAATTGATAACACCTATATACATGTGTAATTTTCACCCATTTGGATATGATCCTTAACCTCTATAATTTCTTATTCCACAACACTACAATGCATAACCACTATAGTCCCTCACAACTAACCCCTAATCTCTAATCAATTTAAATTTTATCACATCCAACCATAATGACCCTTAATGTAAGAAAAGAAAAATTATTACCCCTAATGCTTATAAGTCTTAAACCTTATCATCATGTAAACATTATAGCACTTATAATCTTCAACACCCATAACCCTTTAACACTTATCACCCCTATAATTTATATGTCATAGCACCAATACATATTAACTCTTATATTCCTTAAACCTTATAACACATAATCCCTTTTAATTCATTTAACCCCTAACAACTCTCCCATATAACCCTTAATCCAATCAATTATAACCCTTAATATTTGTAACCCCAACATGTTAACCTCTATAATCTATAACACATACAAGCCATATAATCTACGTAATCTCTAACACCTATAATCACTAAATTGTATAACCCCTATAACCTTTACACCCTATAATTTCACTCCCTTAATTCATAATAGTTGTAATACTTAAAACTTTAAATGTTATATCTTATGTAAACTATATATCTCATAACACCTAAAAATGTTATATCTCATGTAAACCATATATCTTATAACACCTAAAAATAATTTTTGACACCTAACTTATATAACCTTTAATATTACCCATAAACCTAATATTACTTATAAACTCTAATTGAACCCATTACCAATAGATTCCCTAGAATTTATAGGCAATTACCCTTTTAACAATATCCTCTTTAATATAGAACCACCTAACCTTAACCCATGAGCCCCCAACCCCTAACATCTATCACCTATAATATCCAAATCTAATCAATTACCCTTATAACCATATCCTCTTTAATATATAACCCTCTAACTATCATACCCTAACCCTTAACCCTTAAGGCCCCCAAACCCAAACATTTATCACCTCCAATTCTAATAGCACATATCAGTCATATTATCTTAAAGATTATTTTAACACCTAACTCCAAACCCTAACACCTAAAACCTATAATCATTTTCCCATACTTCGTAATGCATATTTATGACAAACCCCAAAATACCTCTAAACCTTAAACGTTAACCCCAAAGTACAATAACCCCTAATACTTATAATCTCTAAGCCTAAAACATTATAACTCATAACCCATGTATCCTCTAACCTATAATTGTTAATCCTTATAAACCCCATAATTTCTAACTCAAGTCACTCATAACCTATCACCCAAAAGCTATATAGCCCTAAATAACTAACACCCCTAAACTATTTAACAACAAACGTGAAAATTCTATCACATGCAATCTATAAAACCCTTATGATACACGAGCACTATCATCTCCAAACCATAACCCATAATTTATGTGAACCCTATAACCCTTTTTCTTTATAACCCATATATCCCTTAACTTATAATTAGTATATCACATAACCTCTATAACCCTTGCATATAACCTCTCATCCAATAATCCTTAACACATATAATCATTATCTTATGCAGCCCCCCTTCCCTCCTGGGGATTCTGTGACCTCCCGGTCTAGGATCTTTCAATCTTCTGAGTCAAATCGACTCTTCGGGCTCCTTCTTGAACCCAAATCAACTTGTATAGGCCCACTTTTCCCCTAAGGTGTAGGTATTGTGGAACCCACAGCCCCTTTCTCTAGCACTCTTTCAACTATTTAATTCACTGGCGCTAGCTCCTTCTGTTAGGCCCCTTCCTAAATGTGACCTCAGGTTATGACCCCACATAAACATGTGATTGTGAAGTAGACAAAATTTGTTTGAGACCACACTGCGTTTCTCCCCTCAATTCACTATCAATCGCCACATGTCCCTTTGGAAATATTGTGGTTTCAATTGCGTCCTGCTCTAAGAATTTTAAAATATGAGCACTTCCTGGCCCTGCAATTAAGCCTAACTATTGATTGTCAATATCGGCGATGCCTCTTGATCGATGGCTACAATTTTTCCTCTATCTTCCTTGGTCAACTGCCAGTCAGTGATCCTTTTCCTCCTTCTGCACACACTCCCAGATATAACGATCTATTGATGGGTTCCCTCCTCCCAAATCGACAACCATGATTGATTTCGCCTCTTTGGGATTCGAGAGTTTTAACTCTCAACTCTTTCTTCCTATGAAATGGATATCTTCTGAAGTGGAATATCTACTAACACCTGTCCCTAGAAAACAGACGGCTCAGATGAATTCTGGCTCTTTGGCCTTCCATAATTCTTGTTCAACACCCTCCTTCTTATTCTAGAGTGACTTTCTCCAAAATGGAACATTTTCTACCACGTGTCCTCTTCAAATCAACGACCCTCGTCCACTTCAACACTTCGACCTTCGGAAGTCTCAACTTCATGCACGATTTCTTCTTGAGTAGCTATCCAATGGAGTAAAACTCCATCCTCCACGCATCCCCTCACAAATCAACGGTCCTCACTTTTCCTTTAGGATCGACGACCCTCAATGCTTCAATCTTCAACACTACGGGAAATTTTGAAACACAACTCCACAAAATCCCCGAAGAGACAATTCTCTGAATTTCACAATTTGGTGACACCTGTCCAACTAGATCAATGACTCTAGTCCACTTAGGGACTTTGGCCTTTGGGAGTTTCAACTCCTCTATGCTCGCTTTTACCTAGAGTCCACGATATTTTGACATGTACCTCCTTCACGATCAATGACTATGGGTGACTTTGGCACTTCGGGCTTCTAGAGTTTCAACTCTCAGCATTCGCCTCCTCCCGAAATAATTCCACCCAAAATACACAATCTCCTGGTGCATGTCTCCCCCTTGATCTGATGACCACTATCCTCTTTGGGTCTTCGGTCTTT
Organism: Picea engelmannii; assembly: GCA_009831015.1. Classification (NCBI taxonomy): domain Eukaryota; kingdom Viridiplantae; phylum Streptophyta; class Pinopsida; order Pinales; family Pinaceae; genus Picea; species Picea engelmannii. Next base: position 1,090,900 of record ML777966.1, read on the forward strand.
GGGAGTTTCAAACTCCTGTGCACTTGTTCCTCCTAGAGTGATTTCACCCAAAATTCATATATTTCCTCCATGCATTCCTCTAGATCTAACGGTCCAGATATTCTCCACTCCCTTAGAATCCCTTTTGGTGTGTTATGCTTCTGAACTTCTGGATCTCTCACCACATATCCTCCACAACGGATGGTTTCGATCTACTTCGGCCTTCAATAATTTAGGAGTTTGTCACACTCCTCAGTTGGAATCCTTCGAAGTGATTTACCCTGAAATCTCAGATCTATCGACAAATATCTCTTGGCGACCAATGAACTGGACCTATTTTTCCCTTCGGCTATCTGGCGCTTTCACTTTCTCCTTGACCAAAAACTCACGAAGTCCTCTCACTCTATATTTGTGGATCATATGCCATATGTCCCATAGGATGATGAATGTTTCCTATCCGCTTCGAGATTTTGGCGAATCCTTTCTCTTATGTGTGCACAAAGACTTAAACCTTGTGCACTTTTGATGCAGGAGCATCGCCAACAAGCTCAAGTGGAGGACAATTGGATATACACCAACGCACATTTTGAATACATTTAAGTTTTAAATTTTAAAATATGAAACATTAATGTAGTAGTTGGAAGGATGTAATTACTTTTAAATGTTTTGGGGATTGTAATGCAGATATTGAGTGTTGCTCTCATTTGTCGGTTGGGGGAATTTAATGTAATAAACATAAAGTAGTTGTAGTCTTTAATTCAATAAGATGGCTTAGAGTTGTAGGAGGTAAAACTCAAGAAATCTCCCTCGTATGTATTGTATGATCATTCTCAATTGTAAGAGTAGAAGTCGTAGAGAAAGAGAGAATAAGAGAGTAGAGAAAAATGAAGATTGTAGAATTGGTATGAGCATATAGTTGTTTCTATAGAAAACCATGTACCAAAGAACTTGAATTAATATAAGAAGGCCTTAATCCAATTTCATGGTGTTGTTATGGTTGCTTTTTGCATCGATTGAATGGCATGTTTAAAGTTTTCTTATATTCTCTGTTATGCATTTGTTTCAATTCTTTATGTGTATGATTTCATGTTGAATGTATGAAGTCTGTGAAAGGGAGAGTATAAGTTTCAATTTCTTCTCGTCCTGATAATTCCTACAAGGAGTGTAGTGAAGCTCCGCAAGGAGACTGTTGACAAGATTCTGAATCTTACCTCACAAAATCTCAGGAGAGATAGAGTTGTCCTTATACCAACAAAAGTGTGAGTATAACATAGAGTTGTGCAAGGTGTGCGCAGGCAAGGTTGAAGTCTTAGACTTTTCCAACCCAGGCAAGTGGTTGAAGAACTTTTGTCACAAGGAGTGCGCATATTTCGAGTGTTTGGATAATTAGACATTATCGTGAGAGATGCAAGGAGTGCGTTCAAGAATCCCTTAGAATCCTTGAGTTTGTAGCAAGAACCAAGCTCAGGAAGGATAGAGATTTAGAAAAGTCCAAAAGGAAGGATGAGGGTTGAAGTCACCTCACAAAAATCAATCCCAGGAAGGTTTACTCCAATTGTTTGGCCATGAAACATTGAGAGCCTAAATGGACAGTGGGAAATCTCGGAGGGAGGAGCGTTGATTTTCCGTGGACCCTCAGATCTAGTAGATCTGTGGTAAATATAAGGTCGAGTGTCTTTCCACACTCACAAGCTTAGGAGAGATACGATCCTTTATATCCAAAGGAACGTGAGTTGTTGATTAGATGCTCCAAAATTTTGGTATTTCGGGAGTCGGGAGAGTGGAGAAACTTGCTACTTGGAGGTTGTGAATCATGAAATATTGACGTGATTTGGGTTGTCATATCATGGGAGAATCAGGACCGTTGATCTGTGGAGAGGAAGTCACGAGTTCGGATATCAGGAAAAGGGAGTAAGGTCACATCGTGAGAGTCCCAAAATTGCAAAACCCAACGCACCTTTTTGGGTTAAGTCTGTGGTCACGCCGATGGTCATGTGGAGTGGAGGCTCATGTCTAGTGCATGTTTGCATGGGTGGAGAATAGAAAAGGAGAGATGTGGTTATATGTGTGAAGGGTTCCAGTGGGGACCAAGGAGCCATTTCGGCTCAGGAATTTGAAGATCCAAAGATCAAGAGTTCAAGAAAACTCTACTGAGCTAGGGGTCTGCATCAGGCGGTATCAGAGATAACAACTATTTTTTTATGTAGAGGGAAGACAGAGGACAATTGTGATTGAATTCTGCATGGATAGATTGAAACAATGTCGCCAAGGAGACATCAAGAGAGACCCATTTCCGATCCAGCCGTGGAAAGGGAGATGATAGAACTTAGTGCTCAATTGGATTCCATGGAGACAACATGTAGGTGAACACCTGATACTGGAGATATCAGTGAGGCTGAAAGTGAGAATGAAGATGGAGCCAAAGAATAAGTTATAGCTGGATATGTTGTAGAGTAACGTCTATTCAAAGTTGTTGCAATAATAGGGGCCAGAGAAAAAATGAACATCCCGATGTATGGAGGCAACTTGGACATTGAGGAGATGCTAGATTGGTTTAGAGCTTTGGATAAATACTTTGACTATGAGGATATCGAAGAATATAAGAAAGTAAATCATAATGTCACAAGACTGAAAGGGCATGCGACACTTTGGTGGGATGAACTGCAGGCTGACATATGTTGCAAAGGAAAAAAAAGAATTAAAATATCAGACAGGATGGTCACCAAGATGAAATCCAAATTCATATCCAGATATTACCAAATCAATCTGTTCCGAAGAATGCATAATTTAAGACAGAAAGTGATGACAGTGAAGGAATACACTGAAGAGTTTTACAAACTTAACATCAGAGTTTGTTATCGTGAAAGTGATGATGAAAAGGTTTCCAGATACATGAATGGCCTGAGATATGAGATTCAGGATGATATGAGCATGGTGACAATCAGGAATGTAGAAGATGCTTATCAGATTGCTTCCGGGGAAGAAGTGAAATTGGCTCAAAAGAAAGGTCAAAGGGGTAGAGGTAGAAGTCAGATTAGAGGCAAAGAAGTTGCCCATAATAGAGTATAGAAGCCCAAGGGTGAAGAGAAGAAACCTCATAACCACCCAGAAAGGGGAGGAAGCTCACAAGGAAAATATGTCAATAGGAGCACTTTTCCTCGAGCAAGAGGAAGAGGAAGAGGCAAGGGAGGTGAAATAAAGTGTTTTTTCTACGGAAAGATTGGACACAAGTCTTGGGAATGTCCCGATAGAAACAAATATGGAGGAGGTGAAGCTCACATTTCAGAAGCGCAAAGTTGAAATGTTGAGGCAAAAGATGAAGAAGGTGGAAGATCCTTGATGATGAGGAAAATTCTCTTGAAACTAGAGAAATAAGTGGTAAATCCAGTCTAGAGGAACATTTTATTTAGGACTGCTTGCAAGACCAAGGATAGGGTATGCATGGTGATAGTTGAAAGTGGAAGCATGGATAATATAATATCCACAGAGATGGTGGAAAAGATGGAATTGGATACAGTTGCACATCCAAGCCCATACAAGGTTTCGTGGTTGCAAAAAGGACATCAGGTAACTGTCACTAAACAATGTTTAGTTGAATTTAAGATAAGGGGATACAAAGATGAGATCTTATGTGATGTTATTCCCATGGATGTCTGTCATATTTTTTTGGGGACGCCTTGGAATTATGAAAGAAATTTGATTCATTATGGAAGAAATAACACATACACCTTGGAGGAGAATGGTAGGACGCATATGTTGTTGCCAATCGAAGACAAGAAGGTGAAAGAAGAAACAAGAAAGACTATACTTCTCATAATTGGGAAGGAACTTCTGGATGAAGCCAATAAATATGAAGAAATGAAGTTTGATGTGGTGAGAAAACCTAGAGTCATCTTGAACAGTACCTCAATAGATGATCTACTTGAGGAAATTCAGGAACTGCTGGAGAATTTCATTGATATAGTGGTGGACGATTTACCTTGTTCATTGTCGCCCATCAAAATTATAATCCATCACATTGACCTTATACCAGAAGCGAGTTTACCAAATAAAGTAGCATACATATTGACGTCACAAGAGAATGAAGAAGTTAAGAAACAAGTACAAGATTTGATGGACAAAGGGTTGATTAGAGAAATCTTGAGTCCATGTGTTGTGCCAACAATGTTAAGTCCAAGAAGGATGGTGGATGGAGGATGTGTATAAACTCAAGGGTTATAAACAAAATCACCATTAGGTATAGATTTCCTTTACTCGGGATGGATGACTTGATGGATTGCTTGAGTGGGGCAAAGTTTTTTTCAAAAATTGATTTGAAAAGAGGATATCATCAGATTCAAATGAGGGAAGGTGATGAATGGAAGACAACATTCAAGATGAATCAAGGGCTATATGAATGGCTTATCATGCCATTTGTTTTGACGAATGCACCAAGTACTTTCATGAGATTGATAAACAAAGTCTTGAAAGATTTCATTAGGAAGTTTGTAATTGTATATCTTGATGATATACTGATCTTCAGTAAGACGGAGGAAGAACATTTGAGACATTTAACTTCAGTGATGAGGAGGTTGGAGCAATATAAATTGTTGATAAATCTGAAGAAGTCATCTTTCATGAAGAAAAAACTCGTTTATTTGGGTTTTGTGATCTCTTCAAATAAGTTGAATATGGATCTTGAAAAGGTGAGAGCAATCAAAGAATGGTCGTCACCAAGGAATATCTTTGAAGTTATAAGCCTCCATGGACTAGCCTGTTTTTACAGGAAGTTCATTAGAAATTTTAGTTAAATTTGTGCACCAATGATGGACACAGTCAAGAAAAGACATAAATATTTGCATTGGACAAAGGAAGCAGAGAAAAGTTTCAAGTTGTTAAAGGAGAAGATAACTGGACAACTAGTTCTGGTTCTGCCATATTTCAATAAGACATTTCAAGTGAGATGTGACACAAGTGGATTTGTGATTGGAGCAGTCTTAAGTCAAGACAATAGACCAATTGCATACTTCAGTGAGAAGTTGAACGAGACTAAGATGAAACATTCCACGTATGACAAGGATTTCTATGCAGTCATACAGGCATTGAAGAAATGGAGGCACTACCTGGTTCCAAAATAGTTTGTTTTGTATAGAGACAACCAAGCTTTACAACTTATAACGAGACCGAAAAAATGGAACCAGAAACATGCAAAATGGGTTGAATTTATACATAAATTTACTTTTGTTATAAAGCACATTTCTGGAAATGCTAACAATGTTGTTGATGCATTGACCAAGAAATGTCTGACTCTGCAAGAGTTTCGTGTGAAGACCTTAGGTTTTGATAGCCTTAAGGAAATTTGCAGAGATGATGAAGCATGTGAGAATCATGTTCTGAGAGACAAAATCCAATGGATTGAATATTTAATTAAGGATGGATTGTTGTTTAAATTAAATCAGTGGTGTATCCTGAAGAGTTCTATGAGAGAAAACCTTTTGAAGGAAAAACATAGTGGGGGATTGGCTAGACATTTCGGCCATGAAAAAACATTTGTGCAACTAAATAGTTTGTATTATTGGTCAGGGATGAGGACAGATGTCAATAAATTTGTCAACAGTTGTAGAATCTACCAGCACGCAAAGGGGAAAAGACAAAATACAGGATTGTATCAACCATTGCCAATACTAGAGAGGTTGTGGGATGCGGTAAGAATGGATTTTGTGTTGGGACTTCCAAGGACACAGAGATGTTGTGATTCCATATTTGTGGTAGTCGACAGATTCTAAAAAATTTCACATTTCATTCCATGTCAGAAAAACAGTGATGCAACACACATTGAAAATCTGTTTTTTAAAGAAGTTGTTCGACTTCATGGTTTACCCAAGAGTTTTGTTTCAGACAGAGATACCAAATTTGTTGGTCATTTATGGAGGACACTATGGAAGAAGTTGGGGAAAAATTTATATTTTAGCTCAACATATCACCCTCATACGAATGGATAGACTAAGGTAGTAAATTGAAGTTTGGGAGACTTATAGAGGATTTTAGTAGCTGAACACGATAGTCAATGGGATCAGATTCTGTCGCAAGAGGAATTATCATATAATGACTCACCTAACCGGAGCATAGGACAAAGCCCATTCTAGATAATGTATGGAATGAAACCAAGAGGATTATCTGAGTTGATATACTTAGAGAATAATGAATTCAGGAGTGTTGGAGCGAAAGATTTTGCAGCAAATATGCAGGAGGTCCACAGTAAGATTAAAGAGCATTTGTAGAGTTCCAACCAGGAATATAAGCACAAAGAAGATCATCACATGAGGGAGATTCAATTCAAAGTGGAAGATTAGGTCTTAGCACATCTAAGGAAAGAAATATTCCCAAGGGGAACATATAACAAGATGAAGATCAAAAAGATAGGGTCGTGTAAAAGTTTGAGGAAATTTGAGGCAAATTCTTATGAAATACAATTGCCAGAGGATGTGGGCATATCACCCATGTTCAACATAGAAGATATGTACCATTAGAGAGAATATGAAGCAAGAGGTTAAGAGAATCAAAAGGAAGCTCAGTGGGTCAAGCAGATGCTTGTAGCTGAAAAACCGTAGATGGAAGAGATCATTGATCAAAGATTTGGTAAGAAAACCCAGAGGAATACATATTTTGAATATTTGGTAAAATGAAAGGGACACGCAATTGAGGATACCAGTTGGGAAAATGAAGAAGATATCCATAAACATGGACAAACGGTGCAGGAGTCCATGATTTTTTTCGTCCAGAGGAGTATGATGTAGGAACATCTCCAACAAGCGCAAGTGGAGGACAACTAGATATACACCAATGCACATTTTGAAGACATTTAAATTTTAAATTTTAAAAGATGAAACATTAATGTAATAGCTGGAAGGATGTAATTACTCTTAAATGTTTTGGGGATTGTAATGCAGATAATGAGAGTTGATCTCATTTGTCAGTTGGAGGCATTTAATGTAATAAATGTAAATTAGTTGTATTCTTTCATTCGATAAGATAGCTTAGATTTGTAGGAGGGAAAACTCAAGAAATCTCCCTCGTATGTATTGTATGATAATTCTCAATTGTAAGAGTAGAAGACATAGAGAAAGAGAGCATACGAGAACAAAGAAGAATAGATATTGTAGAATTTGTATGAGCAAGTAGTTGTTTCTATAGAAAACCATGTACAGAAGCACTTGAATAAATATAAGGCTTTAATCCAATTTCATGGTGCTGTTATGGTTACTGTTTGCATATATTGAATGACATGTTTACAGTTTGCTTATATTCTTTGTTATGCATTCGTTTCAATGATTTATGTGTATGACTTCATGTTGAATGTATGAAGTCTATGAGAGGGAGAGTATAAGTTTCAATTTCTTCTTTTCCTAAGAATTCCTACAAGGAGTGTAGTGAAGCTCCGCAAGGAGCGTGTTGACAAGATTATGAGTCTTACCTCACAAAATCTCAAGAGAGATAGAGTTTTTATTATACCAATAGAAGTGCGAGTATAGCACAGAGCCATGGAAGGTGTGTGCAGGCCAAGTTGAAGTATTAGAATTTTCCAACCCAAGGAAGCGGTTGAAGAAATTCTGTCGCAAGGAGTGCGTATATTTGGAGTGTTTGGATAATCAAAGATTATCATGAGATCCACAAGGAGTGCATGCACGAATCCCTTAGAATACTTAAGTTCACAGCAAGAACCAAGCTCAGGAAGGATAGAGACTTAGAAAAGTCCAAAAGGAAGGACGAGGTCACCTCACATAAATCAAGCCCAGGAGGGTTGATGCCAATTGTTTGTCCAGGAAACATCGAGAGCCTAAACAGACGATGAGAGCTCTTAGAGGGAATAGCATTGATTTTTCGTGGACAGTCAGTTATAGTAGATTTGCGAGAAATATAAGGCCGAGTTTATGTTGATTAAGGTCAGTTGTCATTGATGTCAACCCTTGAAGAAAGACCCATAGCACAAAGGTTTGGGTAATGGACCCAATAATGTTTGATGTAAATATGACTCATTGTTGTTTTTTCATGGTTGATAAGAAGTAAATATGGATGAACTCCAAAGTGGTCCCCTTATCTGTGAAATCCCTCACAGGAAGACGCTTTGTGGAGTAAGAGAACCCATTCTTAATTGTGGAATAATGAGATCAAGGAAAGTGAATTTGTCAGGGAAAATATCCTAGATGGATATTTCTTGTCATTTCATTTCCGGTGGTATGTGGAATGTCACATAATTCCTCACGGTTAGAGAGTTATGGCCATGAGAAGTTGGAGACCCCAGGTTTGGGTAAT
>ML777966.1:1099220-1117031 GCA_009831015.1 Picea engelmannii
TAATTTTAATGGATAAATTAGAAGTGGACCCAACCCTAAAATAAGGAAAGTGGGGCCAAGTGACCTAGAAGATGTTTTTAAGGAAGCTACTTGGAGAGTATAAATAAGAGGAAAGGCTCTCTCATTTGAATCACACTTGAGAAAATTGAATATATATAGGTGTCTGAGGTTTACAAATGATATCTAAGCCGAAATTCTGAGGAAAGTGAAGAAAAGAAGGCCGAAATGCAAGGAAGGATAAATTCTTTTGATGGTGCTTTCTAAGGTATGTTATTTTCAGGTCATCTCACCATTTTCGCTATAACTTTTTTTCTATAATGATTCAAATCCTGAAATTTCTATGAAAGTGAGAAAACATATCCAAGTATCTATGGTTACAATTCATCTTATGGGTCGTTGTATTTTGGGAGTTACACTCTGTGGAAAATAGGGTTTGTGGCCAGTCCTAAAACTAGTCAAAATCAGGTGTTTCGGGTAAAAACGTCATAACTTCTTCATAACAGATCCAAATTTAGTGCGACCAAATGTGTTGGTTAGGGTACAGTCTCTAGTATTCTATGTAAAATTTTCATATCATTTCATCAAATATTTTGTGCAGGGCACGCTCTACAAGGTCGCTCTCTAGAATAAGTCAGAATTCAACAAGGTTTGTCATTTTTGCTATAACTCCTTTTCTAAGAGGTTCCAAGTAGTTCCACTTGGAGGAATTGCATAAAACACACTGAAGAAAATTGTGTATCAGTTTCTAATCTTTATACTTTACAGGTTCAAAGTTATGATTACTTCAAGTTAGGGTTGTTGACTAATCCAAAACTAGGCATGTGAGACTAAAGAAAAGTTTGATGAAAATGCTAGTATCTTGTTTTTAAAGTTAAGGAAGGTTTGTAGGAATCTGATCATATACACCAGGTCTATTATAGAGCTAAAAATCATATTTGGATGATAAAATTGATGAGGGCTTTTGGTTGTGCCACATGTTGAGTACATGGTTGAGACAAGTAGTTGATGAGTTGACACATACATGAAGTGTATAGTTGATGATGTTGGTAAATATTGATGATTCATAGTTTATGAATAGTTGACACATGATTGGAACATACTTGGTACATGGTTGGATGCACTTTTTTATGGTATAGGTTGATTACAGGTTGGTGCATGGTTGATGCACTTGTTTATGGTACAGATTGATGGATGGTTGATGCATGGTTCAGATTTATTGGTACAGGTTTACAGCAGTATATCTCACAGTGATAGTGTGACAGTGGTTCCATCATTCTACTTCTACTTCAGGGTGGTAGGACGGGGAAAGGACAGGTGGTTGTAGCCACCTTCCGGCTGTAGCCAGAGAACATTGGGGGTTGTAGCCTCCTTCTAGTTGTATCCAGAGATTTGGGGAGTTGGAGCTTCCCTCAGGTTGTATCCTAAGAAACTCGGAGGTTGGAGCCTCCTTCCAGTTGCAGTTGGAAAACAAAGGAAGTTGGTGCTTCCAATGAATGTAATTCTTCAAGACATATAAGAAAAATCATTCCATGTTTTTCTCCCAATTTGGGTTTCCACGTAAAACATTGGTGTATTGTGCATGTGTGTGATTGTTTATTTATTACTACTCATTATTGGATAATAATTCTACATTGATATAACATTTGAAGAAAAAGGATTATAATTACGTTATTACTGATTCACCCCCCCTCTCAGTAATCCAACAGTTTATTTCAACACTCGCAAGATCAGGACAGATAGTAGTCATTAGATCCAAAGGAGAGTGAGCTGCTGATTGGACGCTATGAAATTTTGGTATTTCAGGAGTCGAGAGAGTGGAGAAACTTGCAACTCAGAGGTCACGAATTGTGAAATCCCGATGTGATATGGGTTGTTAGATCGTGGGAGAGTCATGACCGTTGATCTGTGGCGAGGAAGTTGCAAGTTCAAATATCGGGAAAAGGGAGCAATATCACATCGTGAAAGTCCCGAAATCGCGAAACCCAACACACTTTTTTGGGCTAAGTTTTTGGCCATGCCAATGGTAATGTGGAGTGGAGGCTCGTGTCTAGTGCATGTTCACGTGGGCGGAGCATAGAAAAGAAAAATGTGGTTATATGTGTGAAGGGATCTAGCGGGGACCAAGGAGCCATTTCAGCTTGGGAATTTGAAGATCCAAAGACCGAGAGGTCAAGCAGACCCTCCTGAGGTGGGGGTCTGCATCAACTTTGCCTTGATTAAATGAAAGTCGATATTTTACGCTCAGATCCTATGGCTAGGATTTGTTTCTCCTCGGTTCTCTCCTTTCACTTCCCTAGACGTTGATCTAATAGTCAAGACTTATTACACCAAAATATATGATGTATGTTGTCACTCCTCCTCGTGAGATTTGTGTTTCCTCCGACTTGGAAGGATTTTATAAGTGTTCAAAGGCTTTGGCCTTTGCTCCTCCTATGATCCTGACTTCTTAGGTCTCGTCTGCACTTCTAAAAAGCACTACTCCTTCTGAGATTTTGTTTTTACTCAATTTCCTAAGGGTCTTGTCCCTTCCACTTCCTTTCAAAGGAAAACTTTGTGCCCTCCTAGTGACCTCCTTCTCAATGTTCACCTTGCAGAGATCTTTCTTACAAAGTATTCAATAAATCTATCTCTCTATGCTTCCTCTGCATAGTTTCTCCTCTAAGGTATTCAATAAACTTGAGGTTCCTCTTGAGTTTTGTGATTTCTCTGGTGTGTCCTCTTGACTCGTTCTTCTCTAAATCAACAAATTTTAGACGTGCACTCCTTGCGTTGGCTACATAACCTCCAATGTTCTATTGTGCACTCCTTGCACAGCCTAAAGAACTTAGAACAATATTTCGAACTCAACAAAGATAAATAAATCTATATTCCTACTACAAATGAAACCTATCATACATCTACAACATACATTGATGAAACACATAAACACATGAACAAGGATGTGCAGGAAACAATACTATCTTTTCATAAATATGAAAATCGGATTACAATATGTGCAAGCTAGACTACAACAGAGTCTCATCTCTCTCAAGCTCTCTCAAAGAACTATTCTACCTCTTATTTCCTCCTCTGAGGATTTCTAACTCTCAATATTTTGTTCTTCCCTTCTCAGGCTTCTAATATGTCTCTCTAAAATTCGGAGACCCCTTGATACAAAATATCTCTCCCTTACAATAGGAGGGCTCTACGAGATTATCCTCTCTTCACCTAACCTCATATATTACATTGAATTTTCTTTAACAACCATCTAGTCTGAATTGAAACTATATCCATCAACCCGTAAGCCATTAAAGGAAACCTTATCTTCTGCCTGTACCAAGGCATGGCTTGGTATTCACTAAACCTAACAACATGAATCCATATAGGATCATATTTAAATTTTTAAAAAATGGCAGGGTCAGTGTCTTTCCCTCTCTTGAATGTGCACTGATGTGCTGGAATGTTGGCACACTTCTGAGGTGGAGCGATGCTCCTGCATCATAATCCATTGTTGGGAAAATCATGATCTCCTTCTCATGAGCTCCTCTTCCCCGGTGTTGAAATCTCCCTGGATCCCAAAATCTCCCTTGGAGTTGTCTTCTTGCTCCATTGTTTTGTTGTTGTTGTTGCTTATTCTTCTTCTTCCCTGCTGCTATGGCAAGCTCTCCTTTGTTCATATTCCTCTTGTTGATTGCTTCTGTTGTTGACCTCACCATCAACTCTCTTATCTCCTCTAACACTATGTCCAGCTATTCTTCTGGATGGATCTCCTTATGCAGTATCCTCTACTACACTTTTTCCTTATCAATGGGTAGATCATCTTGATCGCCCATGTTGTTTTCTTCTTTTGTGGCCTTGACTTTCCACTTCCCTGCAGACTCCAGTTATGTAGTCTCATTACTGAGTTATTTCTCAACCTCTTCCTCTAGAACATTGACTTCTGTCAGCTCCTCTTGTGTTGGTTCAATTCCAACTTCTTCCAACTGCTTCTGGGGATTGTATGCTCCTTCACCTATCTCCAATATAACATGTTGGATGTTTTTTATCTGCACTATCAACCTTCTCTCTAGGGCTTCCAATTTTTCATATAGATAAGCAAAGTCCATGATGTTTGTTCCCTCTTCTGTTGCAAGCTCTAGTGTTGCAGTCATCCGTTGTTCAACTCCCTGGATGAAAATTTCAAGCAATTCTGTTGAATTCTCTTCTCCTTCAGTTGGGGAAAACATCAATGTCTGCTTCTTCTCCTCCTCCTCTTTGGCAGTCTCTATTGGTTTTCTTTCCTCCTCTTCTTCTACAACACTTATGCTAGCCTCTGCTTGTTTGCTTGGAAGGAATTTTTTGATTCCTCTAATGATCAGAACACTATTTTGATCCTCCTCCTCTATGATGGAAGTATTTAACTTGTCATCATGTTCATTCACATGGTCTTCAAACCCACATGAGTCTTCACCTATCAACACTCCTTTTTTATCTAAAATCACTTATGAACTCCTGATACTTTCACACAACCTCATTTTAATTCCCTTTCCCACCTAGAAATCTAGGATTTCTCCCCTGCTCTCATAGTAGTCTATGAGATTTCAGCTGATCTCATCTCATTTCCCACCTAGAAATATGAATTTCCACTATTTTCCTCCTGACATTCTATGAGATCCTCCATTGATCTCATATCATTGTCCATCTAGCAATTTGAAACTTCATATCTTCCCTCTTGGTAGTTTATGAGATCCCCTGATGATATCCCTTCCTCATCACTGAGGGTTCTTCCAAATTCCGGTTCACATATGTAAACTACTTCCTCTATGTCTTTGACGCTTTCAAAATGCCTCAACCACCTCTTTACTACCTATTTCTTCTTTCTGTCCAACAAATTTTGAACATGCCATTTTTTCTTTCTGTTCAGAGGCCATTTGTACCTCCAGTGTATCTTTGCCTCCTATTGCATCTTCAATTCTAGCCTCTCCATATTTTCTCTTATCTCATTAAGCTCCAGATTCATGTCTAGATTTCATTTATGTTTGTGGCCCTCTCTCCAACCACGTTCATGGCCTTTAGTAGCCATTTTCACCTTCTACCTGCCCTCCTGGTAAGTCTATTTTTCACTCTACAACTGAGAGAATCTCTAGATTCTCCTATAGCTCGCCTGGCTTTTCAATTTGTTGTTGCACATTTGCAAAAATCCTTCACATAGAGCATCAGTACTCTATCTCCTTATTCACCCATTGTTCTACAGGAAAACTGTAGTTTCTAATACTACTTAGCAATAGTAAACTGTTTTCATTCACTTTCTTTCCTTTTGTCTAAAATCTAGAGAAAAAAAATCGTCTTTGACACCACTTGATGCAGCCCCCCTTCCCTCCTGGGGGTTATGTGACCTCTCAGTCTAGTATCTTTCAATCTATTGAGTTGGATCGACTCTTAGGGCTCCTCCTTGAACCCAAATCAACTTGTATAGGCCTCATTTTATCCTAAGGTGCAGGTCTTGTGGAACCCACAACCCCTTTCTCTAGCGCTCTTTCAACTATTCAATTCATGGGTGTTAGCTCCTTCTACTAGGCCCCTTCCTACATGTGACCTCGGGTTATGACCCCAGGTAAACATGTGATTGTGGAGAAACCAAAATTGGTTTGAGAACACACCGCTTTTCTCCCCTCAATTCACTATCAACCGCCATGTTTCCCTTTGGCAATACTATGGTTTCAATTGCGGCCCACTCTAAGAAATTTAAAATCAAAGCACTTCATGGCCCCGTAATTAAGCATGACCATTGATCTTCAATATTAGTGATGCCTCTTGATCAAAAAATACAATTTGTCCTCTATCTACCTTGGTCAACTGTCAGTTAGTGACCCTTTTCCTCCTTCTGCACGCACTCCTAGATATTATGATCTATCGATGCGTGCCCTCCTATCAAATCGAGGGCTACGATTGATTTCACCTCTTCGGGCTTCCAGAGTTTTAACTCTCAATTATTTCTTCCTCTGAAATTGATATCTTCCTAAGTGAAATATCTACTAACACCCGTCCCTATCAAATGAACGGCTCAAATGAATTCTGACTCTCTGGCCTTCGAGAATTCTTTTTCAACACCCTCCTTCTTCTTCCGGAGTGAATTTCTCCGAAATGGCAGATCTTCTACCATGTGTCTTCTTCAAATTAATGACCCTCTTAAACTTCAAGACTTTGACCTTCAGAAGTCTCAACTTCACGCTCGCTTTCTTCTTGAGTAGCTATCCAATGCAGTAAACCTTCATACTCCATGCATCCCCTCGCAGATCAACGATCCTCACTTTTCCTCTAGGATCAATGACCCTCAATGCTTTGGGCTTCGACTCTTTGGGAAATTACGAAACACAACTCCATAAAAAACCCATAGTGATAATTCTGTGAAGTTCACAATATGGTGACACATGTCCAAGCAGATCAACGACTCTAGTCCACTTCAGGAATTCATCCTTCGGTAGTTTCAACTCCTCTATGCTCACTTTTACTTGGCGAGCTCTCACTCAGAGTCCATGATATTTTTTCACATACCTCCTTCATGATCAATGAATATGGGTGACTTCAACAATTAGGGCTTTGCGAGTTTCAACTCTCATCACTTTCCTCCACCCAAAATACTTCCACCCGGAATACATGATCTCTTGGCATGCGTCTCCCCCTTGATCTGATAGCCACTATCCTCTTCGTCTCTTAAGGATTCGGGAGTTTCAAACTCCCGTGCAATCATTCCTCCTAGAGTTATTTCACCCAAAGTTCATAGATTTCCACCACGTGTCCCTCTAGATCTAATGATCCAGATCGTCTCCACTCTCGCTAACTTCCTTTTGGCGTGTTATGATTCCGAACTTCTAGATCTCTCACCACATGTCCTACACAATGGATGGTTTCTATCTACCTCGACATTTGGGACTTCGTGAGTTTGTCACACTCCTCATTTGGAATCCTCCGAAGTGATTTTCCTAAAAGTATCAGATCTACCAACACGTGTCTCCTGGTGACCAACGACTTGGACCTATTTCGGCCTTCAACTATCCGACGCTTTTACTCTCTCCTTAACAACAAAATCCCAAAGTTCTCTCACTCTCTATTTGTGGATATTTCTCCACCTATTCCTCAGGATGATGTATGGTTCATGTCCACTTCGATACTTCGATGAATACTTTCTCCTATGTTCGTGTAGAGACTTAAACCTCATGCACTTTTCCTTGATCGGACGGTGACCGATATTTTGCACTCATATCCTATGGTTGGGATCTATTCCTCCTTTACCCTCTCCTTTCACTTCCCTGGAAGCTAATCTAATGGTGTAGACTTGTTGCACCAACAGATCCAACGTCTTTTGTCGTTCCTCCTCCTAATCTTTGGATTTCCTCTAACTTGGAAGGATTTTCTAAGTGTTCAAAGGCTTCAGCCTTTGCTCTTGTTGCAAGCCTGACTTCTTGGGTCTCGTCTTCACTTCTGAAAAGCATTAATCCTTATGATATTTCATTTTTACTCAGTTTCCTAAGGGCCTCAACCCTTATAGTTCCTTTCAAAGGAAAACTTTGTGCCCTCCTGGCAACCTCCTACTCAATGCACACCTTGCAAAGTTCTTTCTTACAGAGTACTCGGTAACTTTGTCTCTTTGTTCTTCCTCTGCACAATTTCTCCTCTAAGGTATTCGATAACTTTGAGGTTCCTCTTGAGTTTTTTGATTGCTCTGGTCTGTCCTCCCAACACTTTCTTCTCTGACTCAATATAGTTCAAATGCAAACTCCTTGTGTTGGCTACATAGCCTCCAATGTTCTATTGTGCACTCCTTGCACAGCCTAAATAACTCAGAATGATATTTTGAAGTCAACAAATATAAATAAAACTATCTTCCTACTGAAAATGAAACCTATCATACATCTACAACATACCTCCATAAAACACATAAACACATGAACAACAATGTGCAAGAAAAGATGCTATCTTTTCATAGATATGAAAATATGATTACAATATGTGCAGTTTGGACTACAACAGACTCTCATCTCTCTCAAGCTCTCTCAAAGAACTATTTTACCTCCTATTTCCTCCTCTAAGGATTTCTAATTCTCAATCTTTTTTTCTTCCCTTCTCAGGCTTCTGAGATCCCTTGATACAAAATATCTCTCCCTTACAACAAGAGGGCTCTACGAGCTTATCCTCTCTTCACCTAACGTCATCTATTACATTGAAGTTTCTTTAATGGACATCTAGTCTACATTGAACCTAGATCCATCAACCTGTCATCCATTAAAGGTGACCTTATCTTCTGCATGTACCAAGGCATGGCTTGGTCTTCACTCAACTCGACAACATGAATCCGTAGAGGATCATATTTTTTTTTTTTTTAAATGGGAGTGTTGGTGTCTCTCCCTCTCTTGAATGTGCACTGATGTGATGGAATGTTGGTGCATTGCTAAGGTGGAGTGATGCTCCTGCATCATTATCTCCTTTAAATTTGATCTCTTTAACTCTTAACCCATAATGACATAAGTGAGAAAAGAATGTTATCAATAATGATGATTATTTCTAGAGGATGGGACACACCTTGGGTATGTATGCATAAGTTTTATAAATTTGACATGAATAACTTGAAGATATCCTAAGGAAGGAACTCATGGTAGGGTTAGGTGTAACCCCTTGCCCTATGGTAGGACCCATTATAAAAATAGATGTTTGTCTTACACATGGTGCAAAACAATTTTTATTGACTTGATTAAGGTAGATAGTTTGTTATAAAAAAAAATTATCACTAGAGTTTCATTGAAAGTATCATTAGATGTGACCTAGTTGCACCTATGTTACCAAGGTACATAGCCATGTGACCTAGGTGAACCTATCTTCTTCTTCAATATGATATTCTTCCACTACATTATACATTACAAATCTTCCTATGGCATCATATCTAACAAAATATGACCAACCCTCTCTACCTGGAACCTCTGACTAAAATGCATGTTCGCATTGGATTGGAAGAACATAGGGTTGTGATCCTATCTAAAAATTCCTTGTATTAACCATGGTAAATCCATTGGTATAGTGATTAACAGTTCTATTAGGATCATATTCATTCATTCATAGAATGTACCATTTGATGTCGAACATAACTAATTTGAAGGATTTAAAGTCACACTCAAATATATCATCCAAAAACCCATAGTATTTATTTTCAGAGACTTCTAGATATATGTCACTTCTACAGGAAACAATAGTAACTTGAAATATTGCAGTTATCCCACTATAAAAAAAATTCATCTTTTCATCCAACATTTAATGCCAAATTTGTGGCCATTGCACCACATAGCCTTGTGATGTTTCAACTGGAATATGCCAAACATGTAAAAACTGCATTGTCAATTGATAAACATATTTATACTTGGAAATTATGCAAATTTGTAAGAAAAAAAACATGCCATATGCATCAATATAATATTTAAAAAAACTAAATAGTATGGGAGAATATGATTTCCTGTTTATCTTTTAAACCATATTCTAAGTCAATTTCCCTTTGTGTAAGATTGGTATCTCCTTTACGTTCATATTTTTTGACCAATGTGGCCACACCATACCATGATAACCTACCATTATTAGATTGTATACATCTTTCAATCTATACCTTCATCCAATCAAGATTGTTTGCAATGTATAAATGTATTGCATCCCACTCTCAACCAGTTGTATTAAAATAAAACAATTCACATATAATCAGTTACCATGGGATACCTTCATAATATTTGATTATGAAAGAAGACAAAAAATTAAATAAGTATAATATACATAAAAACAAAAAATCAAATGTATTATAAATCCCCACCATCTACTTACATGTCACTTTCCTCATTCTACCTTTCCCCAATAGGTGCTCCCCTTCAAATTTGTTGATGGATTTTACATCCCAAATGCGATCCAAATTATTACTTGCAACTATCTTAGGAATATATTGAGTAATATAAACCATGGTTTGATATACCATATATCCCTCTACCATAGAACCCTCAGGACGTGCTCTTTGTCTAACCACATCCTTCAATGATTTCAAGTGCCTCTCAACCATCCACATTGACCTTGTGTGTACAGTTCCACACTTTTCAATCTACTCAACTTGGTGTATGAGGTAGTGTTATTTTCCATTGAAACATTTCATAGGTAGATACTTTTTTATTTCACACATTAGACGAGGAAATTGTAACCTGTAATACTTTATAAATTCTTTGTAGATTTCTTTAGATTACAACCATCTAAAAATTATGAAAGAAAATCACAAGTTTCAACAAAAAAGTATATAGTACTATATTACAAGTAAAACACATGCAATCAAATATAAGTTGTACAATGAATTGAAAAAATTACACTTTGCATATAAATTGCCACTTACCTCATTTATTTTCCAAGATCATATATAAATTGTTTGACATTGTAGTCAAAGTTGTCAGAGATGGAGGTAGAATATACTGTAACATAAAAAATGAATCATTTTTTATTCCCAAATTAGTAGAAAAAAAAACACAAACAAGATGTTTCACCAATAAAGAAATATATATAGCAAAATAATTACCTTAATCAAGGTATGCCAATCATGATTTTTTACCCCACCTAATTCACCTTTCTTTGTTAGGATATTCTTTATGTTTGAAGAAAATCCAGTGGGAAATTATATTTTTTTAATAACCTCTTTTACATCTTTTCTTTGTTTCTCTGTCAATAACCATGGAAGGGTGCTTATATTTTGGTCGCCTGCATTACTATTTGAATGAATCACACTTTGCATTACATGATTGGCCTCCTTAATGTCATTAAAAATATTCACAATTTTTTATTTGTCACTCCTTCCATCTAATAATCGCCATAATGTTTTTGTTACATTCTTCCTGATGTGCATTGTATCAAACAAATGAAAAATTTCTAGGTGATTATAGTAAGGGATCCTACTAAATTGTACGAGATAACTTTTCATTCCTTGTGGAATCTCCCCATTATTAAATCCTTCATGACGACCTTCAAGGTGAATAATATAAATTAAATATATTACAACAATACTTGTCATTTAGTACAATGAACAAAATGGAATAAAAATATAAAATATTCCAAACATTTTATGTATGATATACATAGATGATTTGATCCAATATACCTTGACGATTTCTATAATATTGGAACTTCCATAAATGAGGTGTCATTCTTTGTGGTTTTAATCCAGTCTCTTCTTTCCCATTGAAAAGATGTTTCTCAAAACTTCGATAGCTATGGTTCTTAGAGAGGAAGTTCCTATACACATCAAACACCTCCTTTCCTAAACTTATTGAACGATGAGATTTCATCTTAGGACTACAAATTGCACATGAACATTTACCCTTTTTTTGAAGACTTGCAAGAGATGGATTAAATTTTATATCAATTATTCGAAGTATGTTTCATGAAGGTATTATATAAAAAACATGCATGATATGAACTTCATAAAATTAAGCACTATATATTAAAGTGCATTGTAACGTTATAACATACCACATAAATGTGTTATCCTAGGGAATCATGAATTGTACTTACAAGCATTGCATGGAATTTAAATTCCCTTTGCGCACCTACTGGTCTAGAGATATCATACATAGTTATTCCCTTCCATAAATATAGTAACTCGTTGATAAGAGGATCGATATATACATTCATATATTTAACTTGGTACTTACCTAATACAAAAATATCAAACATAATTGTAAGACATAATTGAACATATATGAGTAAACAAAAAATATAAGACATAATTATGAAACAAACAAGACAAATGAGATGTTACCGTGTTAAAAATAAATATTCTAAACAAATACTTGGAACAATCATTTCCAACATTTTGTGCTCCCTCTTTATTGACATCCAATGAGGAATGTTATTGTTGATAAAAAAAACAAGCCACACTGAGTAAGTAGATTTGAGCTCTCCAAGTGTTGAGTAGGTACATGTCAACACTTGGAAATGAGCATTGAATAAATATCAAGAGAGTATTCATGTATTTGTGTGGTACAAAATACTATGTTATATGCTACCAAGGAGAGCCTGGAGGTGACAGTGAAGTAGATGTACATGGATTTTTAGATGCCTACTGGGTTGTATCTATATTGACAAAGGTCAACCAATGGATATGCATTCAATATGTTTAGTGGATAAATCATCTAGATGAGTAAGCGACATGCGGTCATAGCCCTATCAACAACAAGAGTTGAATACATGGAAGCTACAAATGGAAGCAAAGAAGTAGCATGGATGCAATGGTTGTGTTCAGGGATTGGGTTTGAGCATAAATATATGAAGATAATTTGCGACAATCAAAGTGCAATATTTATGGCTAAGAACCCAGCTTATCATTCCAAGACTAAGCATATTGATGTACAATGCCATTTCGTAAGAGATATGTTGGAAAGAAACAAGGTGCTACTAGAGAAAGTAGACACGTTGGAAAACATAGAAGACTCTTTGACCAATTGTTTGAGTGTTGCAAATTTCTCTTGCTGCATAGAGGCAATGGGATATATTTCCCTAGGTTTGTGAACAAATGTTCAGGAAACTCTCGGTTCAACAAAGAAGAAAACAAGTGGCAGAATGGTGGGTTGTTATATTCTTTGCAATGAAATTCAAAGGTCAAGGTGGATCGACCAGAGAAATTTTAATTTGAATTAATCAACATCAATTCAAAGAGGTCAACCAACAAGAGGTCAAGATGAATTCGTGTGTCAACTAACTAAATAATGAATGAAGGTCGACTAGTAGTCAACTAGTAATCCAATTTGAAGTCGACTATAACAAAATCCCGAGATTCATGATATTTTTAGCCAATCATCTCCCTTGATGTGTAACCATTTTTGGGTGTCTTTATTTAGGGTTTTTCCTACATGAAATCCTAGAGATAAGGTTTGTTGTATATGGATTAAGTTGATCTTCATTCTAATCTTTATCAGTAGGTTGTTGGTCATGTAGACGTAAGCCAAATTGGCTATAAGGTTGTCCTTGTGAAAGGAAAGAGGGTATGATTTCGATTGTGTCTTAGGTCTAGACCAAGGTTAGGAATGTAACCATTTATTCCGAATGAATAAAAAAATAAGAGAGCAAGATTATCAAGGAATGATGGTTTTCTCATTTTGGTTTCTAGGGTAAAATATTTGTGTACTCTATGTTTTCTTTGTCATTTGTTTTCTATCTTAATTCTTTCCTCCTCTCTTCTACTAGGTTTAACGTGGAAGTGTTATATTTTCTAACAGCGTGGTTGCATCCACAATTCTGAAAAAGGATCCTAGAATGTTTCCAATGCCCTTCGGGATTTTAGGGTCCCAATATTCTTGTGGTGGAGAATACAGATGGATCTAGACATGGGTGGAAGTGAAATCCTCTTTGGTGGGGATAAATTTCTCAGTCCATAGCCAAAGATATAGCCCAGTTGAGTGAAGAAATATGGGTCATTCTAAAATATTCTCTCTCGGTCCTCAACATTGTTAAAGACAACAATGTAAAAACATTTTTATCCCAATTTGACTTTGAATTCTCCTTTCAGCTTCCACTGCATCTGGATCCACTAGATTAGGGATTTTTCAAAGGGCCATAGGCCAATGAATTTGCATATGAGTGTGTGATCATGCATATATTGAATAGTTTCACTAATTTTTGCAGTTTTGATTTCATATTTCTAGGTTTCATCTATTTCCAAAATGCATGTACCAATTCGTTTCTTCTCTAATCTATTGGGTGCAGTTTGGTTCGATTCTTTCATCTCTTCTGATATTGGTTCACTAAGATTTCTTTCTCCCTCTATAGGATGAGTAGTTCCTTGTTGAATATGTTTTGTTGATGATTGTTAATTAAAATGTGCATGATTGTTTCCAGTCACAATGTTGTGGAAGGAAGGAGTTGCACTCCCTCCTCCAATGGTCATCATTACATATTTCTTGAGAAACCCTAGGAGCATTTAGGGTTTATTTTTTCCTTTTGATCTGTAATGAACCTCCTCGTTACGGAAACAACTCTGATAACATGTGCATTTTTTTTTTCTTTTTGTTTTAAAGGTGTGCGCGCGTGTGTAGAAAGGAAATAGACACACTTGACTCTACGTCGCCACCCGACGACTAACAAGACGCAACCACGATGATCACACAAGAAGACACAAGGTGCACAACAAGTGACTGAAATCATTAACGACCATAGGCGTAAGGCGCTCGACGCAACATTTAACGACATACTCGGTTATGCTCCGTACGACACAGAAGGAAGAACCCATAGCAACAAGTTTTACTATTTATACACAAGAAAGCAGGGCATTTAATCTTAGTTCTCTGCTCTGGAGAGAGAGAAGGTCAGATAGGCTCTTGGCCGACTGCTCAAGAAGGAACTAGCAATCTCCGTCCGGTGTGTCGCAAGAGTGGAAACCCTGCCTTTAAAGGGCCCGAGACTCTTGATACGGCACAGGATTCTTTACACAAAATTATCACACACATAGACGCATATACTAGGCTACATGGAGGTGTCTACATCTCGCCCGACACCATCAATACCAACACTATAAATACTAGTTCTACCAACATCAATGAGTAACCCAGGTTTTTTCTATCAACCAAATTCCATTAAACCAAGCGTGAGAGTAAACTTTACTGTAATTCACCATACCTTAACCTTAATTAATCGCGCATTACTAATCTAGTTCTAAATCAATCCATCATCATCAAGGCTTGTTAGTACATTAGATCACAATTTAAAATTAATCTTTCTATCTACGAGGCGCAAGAAAACCAACCTACAACATCTCATAAACAAACCATCTACTTCATCCACCATTCGTCGGAGAATAAGTCCCCTTAGAGTAAGAGAATAATAAGAGGGTTAGGAAATATGCAAGGGCATATAATAGTTCTGGTAACAGGCAGAGGTTTATTCACACCCATTTTTAGAACTCTCCCAAGTTGTGTCAAAATCAATCATTAATTTCATCAGGTTATTGTAACACTTACCATTTTTATGCGGAGGAATTAATTTTTTTAAAAGAATGACTCATCTAAATTAAGCAGAACCATAAGAATCCATTACCACCATTTATCTAGTAAGATACCATGAGGAGGTCAACCTAGTAATAATTTGAATAAAGGTCGAAAGCTTTATTTGTCTCCAATTAGAGTCAATAAGAATATCCACCTTAAATAAAGTTATTAATAGGGATTCTATTAAAGAATATTCGTCCTCAATCAGATAGCAAGGATTTTACTTTTTATTTGTTGTACATAATAGTAACACTAAAATTTTCATTACCAAGATCTATCCATATCTTTACTTTTACATTAAAAATATTTTGAATGAACCATCAAGGAATTTTCATGGTAAATATATTGTAAATTAAAATAATCAGTGAGGAACATAATAACTTCATTTCCTATGGGAACATATTATAATTAGGATCGTAGAAGAATTCCACAACATAGTAATATAAACAAAAATGGCTTTTAATTACAAAGCATTGTAAATGAAACAGTCGATGCTAAACATGAAGCCCGCTAAGTATTTAATTCTGGAGCATAACTAACCATGCTACCTGTCAGTTATTAAGAGCGAAACCTGGCGATAAAAGAAATAGCTATTAAAGGCATTTAAGACCATTCGGGCCTGGTAAGGGTAATTAAATGCGGTCTTCCACTGACGGGCTCAGCGCTGTCTATGGCTGGGTAAAAGGTTGGACTCACGGCCCCAGGTGGAACGCTGCTAACCCGGGTCTCACGTTTTTTAAGAAAAGCTACACCCTCCAGCACTGGTGCGTTGCGATTAAATCTCGGGACGGGGAAATCAGCGAAATGCAGGCTTACAAATTTCCTTGGGAATGACGTCCCTGTTGTTGGATGCTCAGAGGGTGGTTAAGGTAAGGTGGTGGTTGACACCAAAGACGCATGTAGCCAGCAACATGCATGGTTTGACCAATTTTCAAGCCGAGAAACGCGTAGAGGGGTAATGGTTGTTTCAGGCCGCTCGTGGGAACGACATTCGTCCCTAATACACCCCCTGGAAGTACGAGCACGCGTTGAGGGTGAAATGGAAGCACGACCATCTGGAAGGTCACAGACGCCAGGAGGAGACTCAGGAAAAACGAAGAGCCACGCGGGGGATTTAACACCACATCTAGGCGCAGTTTTTTTGTTTCTGGCTGAGGGGTCATGAAGGTTCAAGACGCGGGAAAAGAGAGAAATCCCTAGGAAATATTCCCCCATTCCACTCACGTTCATTACCAGAACTCCAAGAATAAGCTTTCTGGGTTTTTTTTTTCTTTTACTCAGAAATCTAATTTAACGTTGTTTTTATTTTATTTTACAGGATCCTCATCCTACACAATGATTTATGATAAGATCATAGATATTAAGCACCCACCAAGACACCCTCCATAGTTATTAAAAAAATAAGACAGCCTAATCAACCAGCAGCAGGTAGAAACGCCCACAGATTTCGCTCACAAAGAAAATTTCGCTCAGAAAAAAAATAAAACCCATCCCTTACCCAATGGATACATGGTCATGAAACGCCCTGTAACCTAACCGATTCCTTAGAAACAATACAATGGAACTAGAGTGGTAGTGCAGAAGGAAAGAAACAGGGGTTTAATAGTAGAAATGAAGAAACGCCCTGGAACAATCGGTGAAAAGTGCAGGGTAAAGGCCATTAGTAAAAATTGCAGAGGACAAGCTATCACTGGTCAGCGAGAAGGCGAGCGCTAAGCTAAACACTCTCTACGGTAAGGGCAGAGTCTGGTTAATATCAAACATAGGACACCTGGTAGATTTACCCAACAAGCTTAAACGCAGCCAAGTGTAAATTCGTCGTGACAGTAAGAGGAACGCAAGGATGGATCCTTCATCAAAACAACTTAGGGACAACATTGTACAGTGTTCCTATATCATAATCGCCGAATTCATACATATTTTTCTTTCTCATCCACTACCACATATTTTCCTTTTTCATCCACTACCAGGTTACATTAGCTGAGTTAAAATTTTACATGCGTTACACAATTTTTAATCGTAGAAGTATTAAAAAACAGTCAACCAACAAGAACTAAACACAGATTTAAGCTAACATTTTCCTACCCAATACATATGCAGATTAAATCGTAAATCCTACATCATTCTATCATTCAAGCAAGAAACGTATCGTGGCCTGTTCGCCCGCTTTGATTGGCGTCCCACGTTGTTGTACCTCCTGCTTGCCAACCGTCGAGACCTCACCGATACCTCCCAACCAAACGCTAGGAGTACTTTGCTTCCCCCTTAGCCCCCCGAGCCGCAAAGGGGCCACACGATCCAGAAGGTATGCCTAGCTTCTCAGCTCGCCTCCAAGGCTGAGCTACCACTCTAATCCCAGCTGAGAAAATCCCCAACTCCTCACAAGCAATCAGTCCAGTCCCCATTTCGGCAACATAACCATACCTAACAGCCCCTCCCCCTTCTTCCTCGTCTATCTTTCTTTTATTGAGTTTTGAGACCCCCCTCTTGCCCTAATTCACATTTAACTCAAGTTTTAATGAAAACCCCTAAGAATTCTCTGTCTTACAAGTGTCACTCATCCCCCATGTTTCTCCAAAATTATATTCTTTAACTTATTAATTGTTTATGTTTCATTTATTACTTAATTTCCCTATTTTCATTAATCCCTTCTCTTTTTTTTTTTTAAACCAAAAAAAGTAAATGCGCTAATTAATATTTTCATTTTATTTTTAAATTCGTAACTTTTTATTAATGGTAGAGGCGGTAGGGACTAATAAATTAATGGAAAGAGAATCCATTATTAATTTTCTTTATTCTATAAATTAGA
>ML777966.1:1141714-1170040 GCA_009831015.1 Picea engelmannii
TCATATCCAACATCATTCTAATAGCATTTAAACCTTCATAGGATTCACATTCACTCAATATGTCGCATCATATCCATCATCATCAATAACACTTAAACATTCATAAAATTTACATTCACATAGTAGATTGCATTATATCCATCATCATCAATAACATGTAAACATTCATAAAATTTACATTCTCACAATATATTGCATCATATCCATCATTATTCAAATACATATAACATTCATAAAGGTTCATACATCTTAAGAGTTTAAGTGTATCATTTAATAGTTTCACTATGAACAAAAAATAATATATGTAGGCCTCAGGTAATCCTGATTGTCTAAGTCAAAAGGTGGTGTTACATACACCCAACCTTCGAGAAACATATTCTCGAGGTGGTCAAAAAAGTGAGGGATAGTCTCATCGTAATGTCGCGGCATCTTCCCAAGTAGCAGATCCTAGACTATACTTGTCCCATTGGACCTTAACTTGGTCTACCAGACAGTTCCTAAGTTGTCGGACTCTATGGTCCAATATGAGTAATGGTTCTACCGTGAGAGTTCCCACGTCCGATACCTGCAATTCCTTCCAATTTAGTTTATGTGATTCATCAACAACATAATGATGTAAAATAGATACATGAAAAACATTATGAGTTTTATGCAAGTGGGGTGGCAGTATGAGACGATAAGCAAAAGATCCAATTTTTTCTTAGATTCTGAATGGTCCTATAAATCGAGGTGACAACTTTGTTCCCTTCCCAAACTGTATGGTACTCTTATTAGGCCTGATACGAATGAAAACCTGGTCTCCCACTTCATAACTTCAGTCAGTCCTGTGTGCATCTGCATAACTTTTCTGCCTATTCTGTGCTTCCTTTAGTCTTTATCTAATCTAAATCACCTGTTCCTCCATCTCTTGAATCAATTCTAGCCCAACTATTAATCGGTCTTCTAGTCTATCCCAACTCAACGGTGTTCTGCATGGTCTTCCATACAGAGCTTCATAGGGTGGCATTCCGATGGAGCTATGAAAATTGTTATTGTAGGCAAACTCTACCAAAGGTAGGTACTTCTCCCACTGGTTTTGATTATCCATGACATACATCCTGAGCATGTCTTCCATGACTTGATTTACTCTCTTGGTTTGCCCATTTGTTTCAGGATAATAAGTTGTGCTTAAGTTCAACTGAGTCCCCAATGTTGACTGCAAACTTGTCCAAAACCTAGAAGTGAATCTGGAGTCCCTATCTGAAATGATCTTCTTAGGTATCCCATGCAAACGGATAACCTCACTTACAAACACACGTGCCATATCAGTGACATCATAAGTGTCTCTAAACGGAATAAAGTGAGCACTCATGTGAACATCATAGAGATGACTTCCCACTTGGACATAGGAACATCATGTGGTTGTAGGAGGCCTGCCGGGTGATGGTGGTTGGCTTTCACTTGCTGACACTCTAGGCATTTGACGACGAAATGGACTACATCACACTTCATGCCTACCCAGAAGAAGAGCTTCCTCATGTCTGCGTACATCTTCTTCACACCCAGATGCGCACAATAAAGTGCTCTATGGGCTTCCTTCAATATGATTCTTCAAATATCTCTAATTTCATGGATGTACAACCTTCCTCAATATCTTAACAGTCTGTCTGCTTCCATACTATATCCTTCATCCTTTGGATCTAATTGCCTCCCACTCTAGAGGTTTGAAGTAACCTCTAAATACCAACTGTCTCCTTGGAGTTGCGTCAACACATGTTCCCTCATATTGACCTTTAAGGGTACCAAGGAGAAGACACGTGGTCTCCTACTCAAGGCATCTGTGACCACATTTTCCTTCCCCTTGATGTACGAAATAAAAAAATCGTACTCAATCATAAACTCACTCCATCGCCTTTTCCTGGCATTCAGATCCCTTTGAGTGAAGAGATGTTTTAAACTTTGATGGTTCATTTTGAGCTCGAAGTTTCTCCCCACAAGATAATGCCTCCAAAGTTTTAGAGCTATCATTACAACTGTCAACTCTAAATCATGAGTCATGTATAGCTCTTCGTGTTTCTTCAACTTCCTTGACACATAAGCTATCGCTCCTCCATCCTACATTAGCATGGCCCCCAACCCTTTCTTTGAGGCATCTGTGCAGACTGTGAAGTCCTTTTTCATATCCGGCACTCGTAGAATTGGCGCACTAGTTAGTAACCTCTTAAGCTCGATGAATGCACTATCACATTCTTCTGTCCATTCATACCTGACCCCCTTGCACTGCAAAGTGGTGATGGGTTTCGTTATTTTTGTGAATCCTTTCAAAAATCTCCGATAATAACCTGCTGCCCCATGAATCTTCTCACCTCATGGGCATTTTTCGGCACTGGCCACTCCATAATGGCCTTTACCTTTTCTGGGTCCACAGAGATTCCTTCACCGGAAATGATATGACCTAAATAGTGTATCTCTCTCTGGAAAAAGGAACACTTCGACAACTTCCCATACAATTTTTTCTCTCTAAGGCAGAACAACACCACTCATAAGTGTTCCTCATGTTCTCTTTCATTCTTGGAATAGATGAGGATGTCATCTAGAAAGACTTGTACAAAACGGTCTAAGTACTTCCAAAATACGTCGTTCATGAGGCTCATGAATACTGCGGGTGCATTGGTCAATTTGAAAGGTACTACGACAAACTCGTAATGCCCAAACTGAGTTCAAAAGGCATTTTTTGGGATATCACCTTCCTTAATCCTTAACTGGCGATACCCTGATCGCAAATCGATATTTGAGAATACCACTGCTCCTTTCATCTGATCAAAGAGGTCATCTATTCGCAGCATTGGGTACCTATTTTTCACTATAGCACGGTTCAAGTCCCTGTAGTCTATACATAATCATAAGGAACCATCATTCTTCTTTACAAAAATTACTGGTGCACCCCAAGGTGAGACACTAGTCCTTATTAGCCCTAAGTCCAGTAACTCTTTCAACTGCATTTTCAACTCATGAAGTTCCATCGCTATCATCTGATACGGAGTTTTGGAAATTGGTTTTGCACCAGGTTTTAGCTCAATAGTAAAATCAAGCTCCCTCTCAGGAGGTAACCCTAGTAAATCGTTCGAAAAAACATCCTTAAATTATGAAAATACCGGGTACTGATCTAATGAGGGTCCCTTCCTTTCATTCACTGCTTCCACTACATATAGTTGACACCCTTGCCTCAAGCATCGCTTAACCTTCATAGTTGAGATAAAGCATAATGAATCCTTTCTCCGTACACCCTGGATCTCTACTGGCCTTCCTTCGTCGTCGACACAAAGCACCATTTTTGAAAAATAATCTACCAAAGCTCGATGAGATTCTAACCAATCCATTCTAATGATTAGATCATATGCCCCGAGAGCAGTGATGTATACCTTCAACCTGGTAGTACACACTCTCAGGTCTACTATACAATTATCAATGATAGGTCCTACCGCTTGTTTTTCCCCCGAAGCCATCTCGACTTGTTTAAAGTCATCATGCTCATAGGCTATTAATGCATATGGTGAAATGAAATTATCTGTCACACCAGAATCAAATAAAATCTTAACATTGATATGATTTAGCATACCTGATGACTCCACCACCATGGATTGATGTTCAGCCTGACGATTATTAACCGTTGTGTAAATCTGGTGGCTACTACTTGCTCTTTCCATCGGGGCCTTTCCTTCTCTATGCACAAATCCTGATTATAATTTTGGGAAGTCACGTTGGTAATGGGGTCCTCCACATCCCCAATAGGTAACATGAGATTGAACTTGCACACTATTCTGTGACTGTCTCTGAAATGAGTTCCTTCCCCTAGAACCCCTGCCCCTTCTAGTTGTTCCTTGAGATGGTCGTGGACCTGCCTGCGTCGTTGGTGATGAACGAGATGTTGCACTCACTGCCATTGAAATCCTTGTGGCTACTATCCTTGGTGCGACTCTGTTACCATATGGAGGTGGCCTTGAGCCCCCTCCCCTAGGAAATGTCCTAGGGGCCTTCCCTATGAATCCATGATGATGCGGAAATGTCAGTCTCGTACCTTCGATTAAGTTCATGTGTTCCTCTGCATAGCACACATTTTCCACAGCTTCCGCTACTGAAGACAGTTTCCACATCTGCACCATAACCCTTATCTTAGGGTTCAATCCATAGACGAAGCATTATGCCTGTTGTTGGTCATTATCCATATACGAAACATATTTGAACAATTCCATAAACCTGATCTCATATTCTTCTATGGTCCTGTTTCCCTGTACTAGAGCATGAAATGCTTCTACCTGTTGTTCCTCGTAGTAAGCTGGCAAATATTTCCTTTGGAACCTCTCCTCGAAAAGTTCCCAAGATACTGTATCTGGGGTAAGGTGTAGTTGCCTCTACTGGTTGCCCCACTAGTTCAAGGTGTTGTCTCTTAACTGAAAAATCGTTATATTCACCTTTGAGGTGAACGCATAGTCCCTTAAGGCAACCACCTTGTCATGCCTTCCAACCATGCTTTTGCACGTTCACTGGCGTGACCCCCGAAAAACTCTGGAAGTTTGATCTTCTGCAGTTCTCTAGTGATGTCTTCGGGTGGAGGTCCTCCCCCTGAATCCCTTGATGCTTTAGGATTACCCGTTCCAGATGGTGGAGGCTCCACTTCGATCCCTGTTGGTTTTCGCCCCTTTAAAGTCTCATTTATGGCCTCCAAAGAGCGCAATATGAGAGCTAGTTCCGATGATGGTGGTGCTGGCGCTGGCAATGTTGGCAGTGACTGTGACGATGCTCCTATACCTCAATTCCCTCGAGTCCTAACCATCCTATATGATTTAACCTGCATCAACCAAACTTGTCAAGGTGAGCTCAAGGACATTTCACATTTGCGCAACTTAACTAGAAAATAGGATTAGGCGTAAGTTTTTCTTTACTTGTTTGTAAACAGACATTACTTTCTTTAGGGGAGGTGTCTAGGTTAGGGCTAAAGCATCTAAGCTTGATTTCTTCGCCTAAGAAAACTATTGACTCCCTCTCCTCGTAGCTACGCTAGCTTTGCACCATACTCACCAATTTCTCTAACTTACCTGCCTAGTACGCATGAAGCTTCCTCCCGCTTATCTTCGTTTAAGTCTTTATACTTTACGTTTACAACTAATTAAGGTAACTTCCAACCTAATGTTGATTAATTATTAAAAACTAATAATCTGGACTAAACTTTAACCTAAGTTTCAATCGCCTTAATCAACACTTTCAATTAAATCCAGAAAATTAATATTATTATTAATATTAATTAATTAATCACTAATTTAATTAATCCTTCCAATTAATTTAATTAATTTTTTCTCCAAGGAACATACATGGCGCGTTGGTGTTTGGTTGTTTCTTAAGGCTTAGGCAGTGGGTGGTTGTGGGTTCTAAACCCATAGACTCCAAAACATTTCGATTTTTTTTTTATATATTTATACAGAATTTAAATGTTTATATAAACAATAATAATAAAATAAATATTAAATTAATGTAAATGCTTATATAAATGTTTATATAAACAATAATCATAAAATTAACTTAAATTAAAATAAAATAATAAATTAAATTAAATTAAAATTAAATTAAATTAAAATGATAAATAAAAATAATTTATATAATCATGTTCACGCATCGTGGGTCCTCGCATGAGGTCCACGTGCCCCTTCCCCCTGGTGTTCATCCCTTAACCCTAATCTCTTCCTTATTATCTCTTCAAACCCTACTCTTCTCCTCTTTACATTTCATTTTTTTTTTTGAAGCGTTCAGGGTGAAGGATCAGGCTGGCAGCCATAGCCATCTCCCTATGAGGTCGACCTTGGTAACTCATGTTCCAAGAATGGAGGGCACATCTAGCACAGTGGCGCGTTCCCTCGTTCCTCGACGGCTTATATTGGCACTTGGTCTCTGGCTTTGGTGCTGAGCTTGTATTATGTGTGTTGTTTTTGCGGCTGGCTTTGACTTGTGTGGCGCCTCTGTATTGTGTGGCTATCTGTGATGCATAGTGTATGATCTTTTGGCCTCTTATGGGATCCTTCCTTGGCGCTTGGTGTGTTGTCGCTCTAGCTGCATGTGGTATTTTTTGTTCATTTTTTTTTTGTGTGTTATTGTTATTTAAAAAAAATTGTACAGCCTACAGGCTACCCTTGGGCCGTGGCATTTGGTCTTGGGCACTAAGATTTGTATTGCAATGCTAATGCCTCTTGTGAGCTGCTACATGGTTTGGCACTTGGTCTCGACCTAGGTGTTGGTCTATGAACCTTGTGTTGCATTGGGCACAGTGGCACCCCTTCGTGGGATCGTCCTCCATGGATGGGCACGTGCGCTGAGCTGAAAAGAGGTTGAAAAGAGAGTGCCAACAACTACAGTATTTTTCGGCAATAAGTACTTGAATGGGTAGCTAGTAAGTTAATGTATTAAACTGAAAAGAAAAGTAATCTCATAGCAATGGCATTACAAGTATCCATTGCGAACTACTTACAGTCTCATAGCAATTTTCCATAACAAGTGAATGCCACAACTTGACTTATATTCAGTTTTTATAATATTAATATGGCTATTATTCAATATTTTTCAATTATTACTTGATGGATTGCATTAACATCGAGCACACTAGAGGTCTACCAAAACCTCAAATATCATTGTAGTTTGGGCTGCGGTCTACTTGTAAGGTGTGGAGGTTTCTCACAGTGATCAATATTTTTCTATTTTTACTTGATTGATTGCATTAACATCAGGCACATTAGAGGTCTACCAAAATACTCAGATATCATTGTAGTTTGGTTGTGATCTATCGGTAAATGTGTGGAGGTTTGTCACATTTGGGGTCAATCGTTTTGTGTTTTTAGGGTTGATTTTGGAGTTCTTTGGGCTGGTTTCGGTCTTGTGTTGACCAAGAAAGGGCTTCTTCTGTGGAAAGTTGTGATTTTCTCTGGAATAAAGTTTGCAACTCGCTAGATTTGCTCGCGACCCAACGGAATTGAAGCTTTTTGCGCAGTTGAAATCTTGGAAAGGCGAATCTTGGGTGTGCTTGATTTGGTGGCAGACGCTTCTTTGAGAAAATAAATTACCTCGTATGCGGCTATGTAGAAACCCTGTGACCTCGCATCTACTTAAGATATATACCCTATAAATTGTCTTGGTATGCTTTTATGGGTTCTAATTTATTTGGATTTATCAGAAACTAAGGTCGAATTTGTCGTGAATTATTTTTATATATTTGATAATGAGTTGTAATGGACTTATGTTTCTTTTAGTATGCATTTGGAGAATTTATTTACATGTGCATTGTGAATTTTGCAGTACCCCAAACGCTGCCTAAATCGGCTCTCTCTGGGCAACAGTGCCCTTTGTAGTTAGGAATTACTAGAAATCCCATGCTTTTCCCTCAACTGTTTAGATATGCTTGTGGAATTGAGAATTATAGTTCACCTCCCAATTGGTTTTTGCCGAAGATAGATTTATTGCAGTATGTTTGGTTGGTTTTAAAATTTTACTTGGTCCGATGCCCTGCTTTAGAAATTTCAATTCGGCCAGTTCAGTTATGTTGAAAATTGTTCATTTTAGCAAGTTTTTTTTTTTTTTTTTAAATGTGTAATTGGTTAGATTGTCTGAAATTGTTTGCTTCCTCCGCACTTCCAAATAAGAAAGGATTTTCTACAAAAAATATCCTTCATTTGAACTGGACCATCAGATTGGTTAGATTCTAACACCAGCGGATAAAATTTCAGTCAGCTCTAGTTCAACTTTCGTACGGTATTTTGAAGGCAAGTGGAAATGTATATTTCATATTCCATTTAAGAATGATTCCTAACACTCAAACCCCATTCGTTGCAGTTTGAATTGTTTATTTATAAACCTATTCATACATTCCCGAGTAGAATATATATATAAATGTATTCATTTACATAGGTTGGTTTATTTGAAACAAGTGTTAAAATTTATTTAACACTTCAATTAGTATATTATTATGCTTAGTACATTTTTAATGTGTATATTATTTATATATAGATCTATGTTAACAAAAAAATTGTGCTTGGCTTGCAGGTTAGGCAGAGGTGGAGCTAGAACTTGGATTTTCATCTAATTAAAGGGTTTCAGGGTTGTTTAAATTTCTGGGTGGGTACAGTTCCATTCCTAAGTTGGGTAGGTGGGTAGGTAGGCCCTTAAGGCTCCAATGCTTCAAACTGAAGCACTGATACCATGTGTAGAAACCCTGAATTAATTAAGCCTAGTAAAATTCATAATTAAACATAAATTAATTAACAAAGCCTAATAAAATTCGTATAATTAAACATAAATTTATTTCAATGCATAAGTGATTCATTAATCATCGTATAAGCATATAATATTCAGCAGAAAATTAAATTTATCCACAACATGAAATAAATTACATAATCATCACATAACTCAACAAACTCAAAAATAAAAATACCTCTACCTAATGCTAAATTCTCGCTTATCTGGTTGTCCTCCCTGCTGCTTTGCCCAACTTGTTGCTTGACCAAACCCTGCCCAAAACCGACTAACCACCCAGCCAGCTAGGAGCATCTCGTCCGACTCCCTAGCTCCAAGATACCGTAAGGAATCCTGGCCTCCGAGCCCAAAACCCCCAGCAACCTGGTGCCCCCTGCAATGGTTCACCAAAACTCCAAGACCAAACTCCTCAAAACCAGAAGATATCCAACATAAATACAGACCTCCCCCTAATAATGATCCTCCCCACAATTTTCATAATCCTCTCCCATCAGACTCTTCCCCGTCATATCCCCCCCCATTCACTGACTCCCTATCCTCCATTAATTACCTTATCCTCCCCATTATTACCTTATCCCATTCCTTTATTACCTTATCTGGTTCCTTTATTACCTTATATTTCCACTTAATNGTAAAGTCTTATAATAAATTAAAGTTATTAAGCCATTTAATTTATTACCCAAATCATTGAATGTGTTAAGTAATCAATTAATTAATCAATCAATCAATCAACAGTTATAAACAATTAATTAATAAATAAATAATATTATTAATAACTAATCATTGTTTAAATAAAACATATTATGACAATTAATTATCTAATTAATTATACTTAATAAACCCCATGCAACTATTTAACCAGGGTTGTTACATTTTAGGGTTAGAGTTTTCATTTAAATTCATAGTTCTTGTTAAGTCGGAAAAACATGCTCATTTACTCAATGTTGAATGTGAAGAATATACATTGTCCATCCATACTCAATGAGAAAAATTGAAAGTTGGATCATACCAAAACCCTAACCCTAACCCTGGATGACCAGGGACATGAAAAAAACTGCACTGCAAGGGAAGAAAGGGATTTAAATTTTATTGTAATGATTCATTGTTCCATACTTGAATAAAGAAAAGGAGTAGGTGCATTTTAATTTGAGAAGAAAATAGAAAGGATCTATCCTTCATTTTCTTACTAAGTT
This sequence comes from Picea engelmannii, assembly GCA_009831015.1. Taxonomy (NCBI): domain Eukaryota; kingdom Viridiplantae; phylum Streptophyta; class Pinopsida; order Pinales; family Pinaceae; genus Picea; species Picea engelmannii. The sequence goes on from ML777966.1 coordinate 1,151,179, forward strand.
TTCCCACCTTTGATTTCCTAGGGAACATTTTGTTTTCAATGTGTTAAAAATGTGCTCTATTTTTAATCATAAAAAACAATCACATAATAGGGTGTAAATCATTAAAGATTTGTTGTGATGCACTATGCACTGAAACATTGCATCTTTTTATCATTGGTGTAAATAAACCTACAAACTATTTGTGAATGCTAGTTGTAGGCTATGAAAAACCATTTTTAGATGTTATGCAAATGATGGGTATGTTTTATATTCTTTGCATGGCTAGAACTAGTCTCTACATTGTGTCGAGCATGCAGGGGGGTAAGGGGGGGGCATAGTGCTCCCTTTCTTTGTGGGTCACAGGGGGGCGTATCCCCTCTATTTGGGGGGGTTGCATGGGGGTAGGATCCCCCCTTCGCAAGGGTTGGGGGGCAACGCCCTAGGAAAAAAAAATGACGATTTTTTGCGTCCATTTTTTGGGCGGTTTTTCGGCACATGTGTTAAATTATCCAATGGTTTTTTATTTTCGGTGAAGGAATTAGGGTTTTTGACTAACCCGGGTTATTGGATTAGGGTTTTGGATGCTACAAGATCCTATATGTATATTGTATTGTAAACAATGTAGGTGAACATGAATATAGAATATGATGGTTTTCCCGGTTTGGGTTTCCATGGGAAAAATCTCTATGTAATGTATGCATTTGTCATTGTATATTTCTATTCTTTTATTGAAAATCCGTTTGCAGTAAATAATTTTACAAGGTTAAAATTTACATCAAAGTGGAAACCATTTGAGATCTAGTATATTTCATATATGATTAAGGATTCATTCCTCTATTTAAAATTTATCATCCCTATCAGCTGACTCAAATCACGTGAATGGAGAATTAAATTCAATTATGGCTTCAATAGTTTAAAAGTGGTGGAGACAAATTAGATTTTATTTGGATAACCTAGTTTAGTGAGAATTTGTGCATTGTGTAGGTAAAGTAAATGGTCATGTTGATTATTTTTAGATACATATTTTGAGGTGTGAGACAATCCCTAAGACCAAGAAATTGTCCTTGAAAGACCAATGGGAAATCCTCCATACGCCCCTACCAGGACCCTATATCAACCATGCAAGTTGATTTTTTTTTCTTACAATAGTGGCATGCTTTCCCTAAGGGAGAGGACCACAAAATATTTGCAGAGACTGAAAATCAGTGGAACCCACCCAAAAAGTGTTAATTATGTTGGTTGTTTGTATGAAATACATGCAAGTGCAATGATATAGATTCACATTTAGAATACACACATACACACACACACTTATGGTAATAACACAAATTTCTCAAGTAACCAGGTTGATATGAATTTGCTATACAAGAGGGAAACTACATTTAATATTGCCAAGAACATATTGTGGTAAATATGATAATGTGCCTTGTGGCACTCATAAGTGTTGACATGAGACTTTGGTATGCTCATGTTTTTTTATAGAGAGTTGAACCTTCAAGGAACCCTGAGTAACCTAATGTGTCCTAATTTGATTAGTTCATCCATGATGCTTGAGAAAATGTTATGGATATATGCACAATTGAAAGTACTATTGTTGATATTGATGGCCTAATTTTCTCATGGGTATTTGTGAAGACAAATGATGAAGCATAAATTGTTTAATAAATGTGCATTTTGTAACAAAATCATAATGAGGTTAACTCTAGTTGGAGGATCAACATATACAAAGTTCAAATATTGGTGTTAGTCACCATCGCAATTCATGCAGTTGCATTATTCTTTAAAATGAAACATGAATGTAAGACTTAGACTGATGTGTGTAACCTTTAGTTTGGTTATTAATGGTTGTATAATTTTCATAGGGTGTTGTTCACCTATTAGAAGAATGGTTCATGCATTGGATGTGGATTCTTAAGGTTGTAAACTTTGGTTTGAGTCAAGAATGACTATGTAATTTACAATTCATGACAATACCAATAGTCTTAACTTCTAAGGAGTGCATTTTCTAGATGAAGAATTAGTTGAGTGAAGGTGATAGATTCACAAGAAGTAGCTACTCTCGAGTATTATTGAAGATATAGTTCTTCATAGTTTCATGGTATAAACATAGTTCTTTCTATTTTTATCGTATAAAGGTAGTCCCTTGTATGGGTACTAACACAATTGAGTTGTTGATAGTGGAGGTTCTAAAATGTAGGTTTCTCCTTATTTCGTGTTATTGTTATTTTTAATATGTTGCGTGTCTTATGTGGATTCTTAGTTTGGGCTATGTTTGGCACATTTTCTTATATATTTATCACATTTCCATCTGTCATCATGGACCCTTCTCCATGAATGTGCCATGAGATTAAAAAGAAAAAAGGGAAATGAAAAAACAGAGAAAAAACTATTTTACAAAGTATCAACAATTAAATGTATACTAATATCTAATATTAACATTTTTTTTGGATGCAGAAATGTCTTACGAAATGCTCTTGTACCATTTGCAAAATATAACATCTTTTCTTTATTATGAATAAGAAATTACTATTTAAAATATAATAATAAAAAAGTAAAGCAATTTCTTTTGACAAAATTATTTAATGTTTTATTAATCAAAATTTCCCTTAACAATATATCACTAAGAAAATGGGATAAGGACATTGGTTATATCTCTACAAGTATTATGAAAACACACACATTGGTTATATATCTTCAAGTATTAGGAAAACACACAATACAACATTCTTGCTAACAGTAGAGATTGCACAAGTATATGGCACAAAGAATTATGCATTGTACGAAAACCAAGTATTCTTGCTGACCGTAGAGATTGGGAAGTATTAAAACAAAGAAATCAACTTTGAGCAATGATGAAATAATATTAAAATAAAGAAATCAGTTTTGAACAATGATGTTATTTATGTTGTTTTTCTTAATGGAAAAATGTAAAACTATTTTAATCCATTTATAAATAATTTGATATTTGTTAGAAATTCATATTCTCTTATTGATATGAAAATTTTACAACATTATTTACAAATCTTATATCATTAATACCAAAAATCTTAAAAACTAAAACAATAACTAAATATCCTCTAACTTCCAACAATGAATACATTAAAGATCCTAAATTCCAAAACAATAACTAAATATCCTCCACCTTAAAACAAACTACTCAAACTAGATACCATAATGATACACTAAATATCCTCCACTTTCTAGCAATGACTACATTGAAACAATAGCTAAATATTATCCACCTTAGTACTCAAGGTAGATACCAATATGCCATATTGATGATAAGGAAACAAGTAATGAAAACATAGATACTTTTTTATTGGTTTGAGGTACTGTAAAAGGTTCATAAGCCCTATTTAATTATGGAAAATAATAGCAGCAAGGAAGGGTTTTCGGGAGGATGTGATTGAAGTTATATCCATGGATAGTTACTCTAGGAATGGATAGTCTGTGTAGCCAACTACAGGATCGGGTATGTAAAAAGTGTCTCTGTTGTATTTGTTGAGAGGGGCATTTAACTCAAATCTTCTAGGCAAATCTGGGTTGGCCAAGAAAATTCTACCATAAACTACAAGATCAGTCTTACCGCTTGCAATTGCTTCGTTTCCATCTTCTCTATCATAACCTCCCGCAGCCAAGAATGATCCCTTGAATGCCTTCCTCATTGGAAGTAGACTCTTGTTTGTTGCAACAGGTTCAAATGTAGTTACCAGTCTGGGCTCTACATAGTGGGCATACAGGATGTTGTATTTATTTAAGGCCTCGGCCATGTAAAGCCCAAGCGCTTCAGGATCTGAGTCACTGGATTCAAAAAATTGTGTAAATGGAGAGAGACGTATTCCCACTCGTTCTGCTCCAATTTCATTTGCCACTGCTTCAACAACCTCCAGAGAAAACCTGCACCGGTTCTCCAAAGTCCCACCATACTCATCGGTTCTGTTATTTGAGCTGTCTTTCAAAAATTGGTCAAGAAGATATCCATGAGCACCATGAATTTCAACACCATCAAAACCTGACACAAAGCCATAAAAAATATGAATGAGAAAAAGGTGGCATTTCCCTATTTATTTGATGTAATGACAATTGATTCAGTTCCGTTATATTCAGGGTCATTAATGAACTCTATATATAAAAGGTAGAAGAAAGAAATAGTGCCTTCTTGGTAAAAGAAATGCCGTCGAAAAGACAAGTCGAGATCTTCCTTGGATAAAGATAGTTCCTGTAGCGTATGTAAAATGTGTGAAAATATCTAAATGCCAAATTTACGATTTCTTTCAGAAGTGTCACCTGCTTTGATAGCATTTCTGGCAGCAAGACGGAAGTCATTAATAATCTGTGGAATCTCCTCAATTTTTAGAGCTCGAGGAGTGGAATAATCTGCAAGATCTTTGCCGTTGGGTAAGACAAGCTGTCCCGATAATTTTCGATCTGTTGATGAGACGGGAGCCTGGCCATTGGGTTGATAATCTGCATTTCATAGAGCTACTCAGTCATCTCAATAAACAGACTATTACATCCATGAAAAAAACTAGAAAAAAACTATCCCAATGCAAATTTATTAGGGCAATAGACTAAGAATTGTCATTTTGCATTCTGAGATGCCATGGCCAAACTGAAGCCAACAAACTGTACCATTATAGTGGGAATCATGCTTGGGAAGCAAATCAACAGAATCCAGAAACATGGGTACATGAAAGGAACTAATGGATAGCAATGTAATACAAAGCATAGATACTTACCCACATGGGAGAACCTTCCAGTGTGCCAAATCTGACAGAAGAAAACACCTCCTTTCTCGTGGACGCCATTGACAATGGGTTTCCACGCCTCCACTTGTTCCTCCGTCCAAATTCCAGGCGTATCCGGGTACCTGTCAGTTGCACACCTCATCTTGGTAATATCATTTGCTCTTCTAATTATAACTATAACTATTGATAAAATGTTGCCCTACCCTTGGGCAGAGTCGGAGACGCCAGTAGCTTCTGCAATGAGAAGACCTCCAAGGCTGGTTCTCTGGGAATAGTATAGGATTGCGTGCGGTTGGGGCATGCATTTGTAGGATCTCTGTCTTGTTAACGGTGCCAAAACCACCCTGCCAAAACCCTTTCCAGAATTAGCAAACTCAAACTATGTTGTCAAAATCAGTACAACAGGAAATGAGAAAAGGAAGAACAGAAGATTGATGGTTGACACCTGTGAGACAAGCTGAAGGGACCCAACTGATAAGGTGTTATCAATGGGATCTGCTGCTTTGATTGATTTTCTTCTGTGTTTTGTTTTCCTGCCATCGTGATTAGTGTCCTTACTCCTACTCCACTACTTCGTCTACAATGGAAGTGAATACTGTACAGGCTGATCGATGTGGATGAATGCTGGATAGATTCAYAMTGTACTGGCTGATGGGTTTATMTAGGTTTCGATATGACTGACGTCATGGCTGACGAACATTCATTCCGGCACCATATTTACCAATGTATCTGCGCCTTAATTATGTGTGGGATGCGCTGAAAGATCGTCAGTAGCAGGTGTGTATAAGCGGTCCATGCGGAGTTCCCATGGRATTTACGTCAGGTGTGACCACTGAGAGTGTGACATGGCCTTCATTTTAAAAGTAAGAGTGTGACATGGCCTTCATTTTAAAAGTAATTTAGGTTGCATCCAATTTCTGTAGTGTAGTATCCCTGCTGCTAATGGAGAAGGCTTTGGGATGATTATAGAGAGTTCATATAAACTAAACCGACATTCAATTTAAAATCTTCTTAGCTCCGGGTAACTTTATTGTGCTTTGACCCATCGACGAGTCTCTTTTGGTGCGAATCGAAGAGTACATTGAACCAATAGCATCCAGAAATTTTGACCAGGTACATTGAACCATCAAGTCATTTCATCGAAAATAAGTTTGATTATAGAATAAGTTGATGACTCTTTCCATCAAGTCATTTCATACTACATAAGTTTGATTATAGAATAAGTTGATGACTCTAGAATAATATGATAACACTCTCTCTTACATCATGGTTGGATTAATATAAGTTGATGATACTCTTTTTTATATTATGGTTGGATTAACTGTTTTGGAAGCTTATTATGTTTCAATTAGATTACAATCTTTTCATTAAAGAACACATATTATTATATTTGATAAGCATGGTATATAGTGTTGAGTTAGGTTTGACTTTCTATTAGTTCATAGTTGATCATAAAATATACACCCCTTTATCTAAAGTTTTAAAAAATAATGATTAATTTTAAATTTTAAATCTCACTTATCTTATATCTTATTGGCCAAAAACTTTGAAGTCTTATTGTTGCCTTCACTTCCCCAATGTAAATGTAATAAATATTTCTGTCATCTAGTCATTTCATGCCCACTCCTTCTCTCCCATCTTCTTAAACAATCCTTTCATTATTATATTCGACAGGTATATGCTACCTAATAGCTTTGTTATATATGTTTTACTTTTTGTATAATATCTCCACTCACTCTACTCTCATATTATATAAATGTGAGTTAGGTGGATGCAATATTAAACAAAATAGTGTATCCTATGAAGATAGGGTGGGTAAAGATACTATGTAAAACATATATAATATATGTTTTGCATAGTATCTTCACCTACTCTATTTTAATTTTATATGATATATGTTTTGTATATTATATAATATATTAAACAAAATAGTGTATCCTATGAAGATAGGTGGGTAAATATACTATGTAAAACATATATAATATATGTTTTGCATAGTATCTTCACCTACTCTATTTTAATTTTATATGATATATGTTTTGTATATTATATAATATATGTTTTGTGTAGTATTTCTTTTTACCCCTAATTTTAAGATGATAGCTTGATTACATATGTTTTTGTATAGTTTGATTATATGTTAAGATATAATATAATATATAACATATGTTTTGTATAGCTTGATTACATGTTAAGATGATTTATTATTAAGATATTATATTGTTAGTTTTTAGTGATATTATTAATGTAAATTTATTTTAACTTTGAATTATTAATAGATGTGAAGGATCAATTTTTATGAGATACTTATTTTTATTTTTTTTACAGTGAACAAAATTGAAGAAAACATTTGTATATTGAAGGATTTGATTCTTCCACAACATTTAATAAGGTTGGAGTTAAGATAGGTTTACAACTCATTTTTGTATGTGAGAAAGAGACATAAAGACATAGTTATTCATTATTATTATTATTATTATTATTATTATTTACTTTACATTTTTATTAAATTTATATATTAAATTTGCACATTTACAAGCACGCCCTATTTTATGGCAGACACTGCATTAAATTTGTTCAACATTGACACGATTCTTATTCTTATTTAGGCCCTACTTAACCCTAGTAATGTTTATCTCACTACATATGTCCCTCATATTTGTGTGATAATCCACGTTACCTATGGAACATAGGGTTTCTTTTGGCCTTAACACATGTAGTTGACTCTTTTTTCCCCTACAATTAGGGAGTCAACACCCATAGTTTCACAATCATGAGCCCAATTCTATATGCACACATTATGGATTGTTGTTTGATAGGCCCTAACAAATAGATGTGTATAATTTGTTGCTCCTCATTTTCTTCCTCTCAACTATTTGAACACGCTCTCTAAATTCTCTTCGTGGACTAGTATATTATATCTCTCACATGTTCTTGTATCTTCATTGAATCTCTATTGTTGTCACTTTCATTGCTCAAGGAGGTTTTCTAATGTACTTCACCAACAAAAATAATGATTATTAAGAGATTATTCAAGAAATATAAACTACATAAAAGTAAATAAGAGAGACAATGGCATAAAACCTACAGAATGTAACCCTTGTATTGCTCATCTGGAAAAGAGATAGCAATGTTCACGATCCTCCTCAAGGGGAAACCTCCTTTGAGAAAATATCCAATACAATAACAACACTTAACAAAACATTCCATAGCCTATTAGCTCTATAAATAGTTTCTCTAGCAAACATTGACTAATTGTGGTCCCATCACTAATGAGTACAATTAATTAATGGGATTTATTTGATATTGAGGACCCTTTTACATTGAGTAATTACCAACTAATTACATAATGGACCTTATTCAAAGAAGAAGAAATCATCCATTAATTACTAACTCCTAAGTAAGTCAAAGTAGGGAGGTTAGTGTAGAGCCCTAACATGCCCACCCATTTTAAGAGAAATGTTGTCCTCAAGGCTAGATGTGTGGAAACTATTGTAAAATCATTGTTGAAATATCAAATGGTGCCACCCAACTGTGTATCCTTCCATTGAATTTTGACCTATCAATTCTCACGATGACCCTATCGACATTTTCTTTCTAAAAGTTAATGGGAATTACATTACTCCAATTATTTGTCTTCTCTTCTCTTATCTCAAATTGTTAATTGTATTACTTCTCAATTAGATTCTAGATCCTCTTACAGGTTGATCAACCAAATCTTACAACTGAAACATCCCTTTGCTACCCTCATTGAATCATCAACAAGCATATTGAAATGGTGTGCTTCCAACTCCATTTTAAGATACCTTTTCTTCAATCCAAATGGATTCTTCTTTGGTCCCTCGTGTCTTGACAAAGATTATTTTGGCACTTCTATGTTGAGTTGACATGCAATCACTCACTTTCTCTTTTCCACCTAAACTTAGTCCTTCATTCTTGGGCCTCTATTCAACTACAAAGGGGTATAGAATCTCATTTTTCTCATGAGCTTGGAATCAATACCTCTAGCATTATTTTTAGAAACACCGAAGGACTCTTAAGAAAGGTCTTTGGAGGGTGATATTACCATGCTTATATCCATCATGGTGTTGGCTTCTACAATGGAAATGGAAAGGGCGTACTTGGTCTCTTGGATAGTTATTTGTTGTAATACCCCTAGGTCTAACCCCAATTGTAAGTGTAAATATAAATGTACATGTAGACTAGTGAACCCATGTATTTTGGGTCAGAGTGCCTTCGTATATATGTATTTTGAGGCTAGAGAGCCTCTGTGGTTATTAGGCTGGAAAGCCATAAGATTAAAGTCCAGTGAGCCTATATTTGTACTATGTAATCATACTCAGATATACATAAAATGCATCACTATTGTAGACCAACCGGCCAAAAGAGTATGGGGGGGTAAAATCCAATAAAAAGGGAAAGGGGGGCTAAGAGTCTAGGAGAGGGGATAAGCCAAGGGTGCTTAAGCCCAAAGGAATATTATATTAATATTCCTAAATGTCTAAATTATAAGTTATGGATATAAATATATCCTAAGTTCCTAATGATGGGGACGTATCACCCAAGTCGGGGGGCAAGTGGGCCCAAGGTAGTTCCCAACATGACAAGTGTCAATTTGGGAACATGCATACATATAGTTGAGAAATAGTGTATTTTCCCATCATTCACTCATTATTTTCCATCATCCACTTTGGTCATCCATAACTTTTGACATCCATCAACAATATTTGCATTGGGTAATCTTTGGAATTGTTTTCAACCAATAACCTAGGTATTTTGAGTTGAAGAGGCAGGTTTCCAGGCTCATGTGCTATTGAATAAGCGAGTTTTCAGGATCGTGAGCGTTCTCTCTGATCCAGATTATGTTGAGAACATAGAAATACAAGAAATACAGTGAAACCCAACTTCTATTAATGAATAAGATAGAAAAACATTGTAGAACACAAACTGGCAGAATGTGATAGCTTATCTCAGAAAAGAAAGAGATGTTGGCTACACTTCATTCACAAGAAGATTTACATCACACTAAATTGCATGTTTAAAGGGCCTTCTTCATCTCAATTCTATATGAGAGAGTGAGAGAAGAACAATTCCCATGATGCATGTAGGATAAATTGGTCTAAGTTTATAAAATTCCATAGGCATGTACAACACTAGGAATTCTCAGATGGCCACCCATCCCAATACTACTCTAGCTTGAGTGTGCTTAACTGCGGAGTTCTGATGGGATCCAGTACATTAATTCTATGTTGTTGGCATGTACATAAAATAACTTGGAAATCATTACATGATGTCTATAATTAAAAAATGAAGATGAAATTACATTCCATTGCCAATCAAAAGGGTGAATATCATGGTTTATCAAAACCATAGGTTCGAAATGTTGATCTAGTGGGAAAGGTGGATGGTCATCAAGATCCACCTGGATCGTTCCTCCTCCCTTATGAAGAAATGGTCCTCATTGCATTAAGTTCCCTTTGTGGATGGGGAAACTTATGTTGAATTTGGACCTTGGTGAGTTGCTTTCCTTGTTGAAGTAGATGTCCTTCTTCTAATGTGCTTATGGAAGGATGGCATGAACCTAATGGCGGTGTTGGATATGTTCAATAGATCTAGCTACAGGATATGCCTTGGTTTGAGTGTGGGAGGACTATGTTGGTGAAGATGCATCAAGAAGAGTTATATCAATGGGGGCTAATGGTTGGAACTCCAAGAACACCTGAAAAGGGTAATGGCCAATCGAGCTATGTTGAACATACATAAGACTCTAATTCTCTTTGTTCTCCTCTATGATCTTATCGACCTACTTTTGTGGGATAGAAATGTCTTGGGTCGAGGATGTAGTGGTCACAGTGACCTTTTGTTCACTGTCTGACTGGATCATGAAGAGGAAAAAATTTGAGGTCTAAGAGATTACTTTGGGGCATTTTTTTTTTAGATCAATTAAGTGGCAGTAGTCAGAGCTACCTATAGTAACCTATAGAGCTAACCTCCTAGAGTAACAATGACACTACGGGGTTGAGACTCATAGATAGTGTGATGTTTCCACATATATGGTTGTCCTAAAAGAACATCACAAACTTCAAGTGGGGAAACATCACACACTACCTCATCCTTGAAGGGTTTGATGCCATAGGACAGGAAACATTGTTGGATGACATGGATGTCTCATCCTCGAATGAACCATCTGATGGTGTATGGTTGGGGATGTGAAATTGTTGGTAGCTTCAATATCTTGACAACCTAGACTGATATCAAGTTCTTTTGACTCCAACTATCAAAAATGAAATGCAGTGGGGTCCCCTTAACCCACATTTTCTAGTGGAATAGGTGCTCCCCCTCCTCAAGATCCTCTGGTTCTTCTGGCTGTATTGTTTTGGTTGTGATGGTAGCAGTGGGTTCTACATCAATGATATGTTTCCCTTTATTTTTCTTTGAATAAAAGTATGAGTCAAGTTCTGATTATTTTTCTTTGAGCTCGACCACCAATGATTGTTTCGTGCAACGTTCATCGGTGTTGTGCCAAGGGATTTTGTGGAACTCACACCACTTTCTGGTGTCTTTCTTAAACCTATCATTACCCTTCTTTTCCTGTGTCTTGGACTAGCTCTCTTAAGTTTGTCCTTCCTTGCTGATTTGTCCTTCATTCTATGAGTTAGGGTTTCCTTCACCATGCTTCTATTGTGGCATATTTTCAAACCTGAACTCCCTCTTACTCCATTGCTTGAATTTCTGCTCGATTTTTACTACATATCGATAAACATCTCCTAGTGAGGCGATGTCCAACATATCCATGTTTGTTTGGATGTACTTGTGTGGACCACTACAGTACTTCAAAACCAGGTGTCGCTCGGAGTCTTTGATACCCAACTTTGAGTGCAAGGTATGAAATATGTTAATGTAATCTGGCACTGTCTGGTCCCTTTTTTTGATGCAGATTCATCCATATCATGTATTGGTCATCATAATTTTTGACAGGGTATAAATCCTCCTTTAGGTCATCTACAAAGGTTTCCCAAGTGGGTTCTCTCTCAAATGGTGTAGATTCAACCATAATGTACCTCTCCCAATAACCTTCCCACCAAGATTTGACACAGGGAAGGGCTTTAAGGAGCATAAAGGTGATCTTTTAATTGTTGGAAACATTTTGGATAGAGTAATAACCTTCTATCACACTCAACCATTTTTCTAGAGAATATGCATCTATCTAGCTCTCAAATATGGGGATATCAAAATTGACTTGTACTTGAAGGGTGCCACAACCTTGAAGGGTGCCACACCTCCAAAATGGCTACTTGTCGAAGATTCCTCAATCATTGCCATCAGTAGTCTTAGAAGAATTTGAGAAAAATTTTCCATCATATCATTCCTTTGTCGCACGAGGGATTCCTCGAGCAAAATCTTGAAAGGATCTTCTACTATTTCATATCTCTTCTTTTCCACAATGGGAGGTCACTTGGGCTAGCGAGAGTGGTTTTCCTCAAGAAAAACTATCTCAAGACCCAACTCTCTATAAGTTGAACTCCTCGGGGACCTGCTCTGAGAAACGAAAAGGAGTAGACATATATGATACCACTGATTTGGATTGTGCTGAGAAAAAAACAAGACAAAAACAAAAAGATAGCAGAGAACATAGAAATACAGTAAAAGCCAACTTTTATTCATGAATAAGATAGAAAAACATTTTAGAACAAAAACTAGCTGAATAGGGTAGCTTATCTCAGAAAAGAAAAATATGTTGGCTATGCTTCATTCACAAGAAGATTTAAATCACACTCCATTGCATGCTTAAAGTGCTTCGTTCACCTCAATTATATATGAGAGAGTGAGAGGAGAACAATTTCCATTATGCATGTGGGACAAATTGGTATAAGTTTATAAAATTCCATAGGCATGTAAAACACTAGGAATTCCTAGGTAGTCACCCATCCCAGTACTACTCTATCCTGAGTTCACTTAACTACGGAGTTCTCATGGGATCCAGTGAATTAATGCTATGTTGTAGGCATGTAATTAAAAAATGAAGATGACATTACATACCATTCCCCATCAAAAGGGTGAATATCATGGTTTATCAAAACCATAGGCTCGAAATGTTGATTCAGTGGGAAAGGTGGATGGCCACCAAGATCCACCTGGATCACTCTCGAGGTGAGAAAACTACTAGGAATTGTTGCACGGTGCTAACTGTAGCTACAAAGATTTGAGACTTAATTTTTAGCCTGTTGTTTAAGCCCCCAAGGGGAAGTGGGTCAGTCAAAGGACTATTGAGCAGAGAAGGGGCACACTTCCTAGGGTGGGATAAGCATGTGGGGAATGAGAGGTTGTAGGTTGTCTAGTAGAGTTGGAACCTTAGTTTGGTACTTTCTTTTGTTGATGGATCTTAGCTTGGATTAGGATTCCTTTTCCCTAGTATATTTTTATCCCCAGCTCGGGGGTGACTTGTTGCTGATATTTTATGAGCAACATAGTCTATGGTTGGGAGGAAATTCTGATGTCTACATGTAGTTGGTAACTTCTTTACAGAAGATAAGTGTCTATTATGTGTTTTTTTAAATTATTGTGTGCTTATTTATCTATTTTATATTGTGGTTTTTTCCTCTATGATGTTGCATATGTATATGTGTTGTTATTCTACATAATTATATTCATATGCAGAGCATTATTATTAATTTAATGGTACCCAATTTGGAATTTTGGTGTGGCATGGCCCAAATTTGGGATGGGGATGCTACATTTGTAGCTTCTTCAACTCCTTTTCCTTCGCTACTAAATCTTAGTATAGATGAGAAGTCATTTATGTGAATAGTATCCTCTTTCCAATTATCTAGTTGAGTGAATATCTCCCCTAATTACAAGAGCTACAATTTTCCCTTGTCTATTTCTTATCTCATGGTTGTGAATGAGTCTGGGCATTTGGAAATTTCTTTATCTAGCTCCTCTTCTTTATTCCTCCAATACCAACTTTCCTTTTGCATTTTCTTATTGAAATATCATAATTCTTTTAGATTCTCCCTCTTAAAAACTTTTCCCAATATGTAAATTTCCTCAAGGTATCTAACAAAACTACTATGATACCAATATTATTTGTAAATGATAGGCCTATGACTTGTTTGTACCATCAACATGGATACTTTGTGGAAATAAAATTCAATGTCTCTACAATTTGAATTTACTGTCAACTCAAAATATAAACCAAATGTAAAGCTTCTTTTTATATGCAATTTATCGATTCATATTTCCTATTCTCTAACAAGCCTAAGAGGTTCTGGTTCGATTTTGGTTACACTACTCAAATTATTATCTTTGATACTACCAAAAAAATGTCCAAGGAGAAATTCCATTGCCATATAAATAACCCACTCTACTATAATGAAATGTTTATGTTATCGTACAAGTTGTAGGTTGGGAAAATATCGACCCAACCACCAATTGGAGACAACTTATAGAGAGCACCTACCCACTGTCACCTTAGGCAGGTATTCTCGTCACTTTAGAGGTGAGTTATTCACCTCAAGGGGGGAATATCGGTGACTCTAGGGGGGATTGAGATGAAGAATGATAAGTATGAGTGGATTTCCTAAGAGGTAAATTCTAAATGGTAGGAGGAGCTTGGAAAAGGGTCTTGGGAAGGTTTAAGGGTTGCCAAATGACTTGAGTGACCCACCGAGAGTAAAGTACCTTCCCAAGAAAAAATAAAAGACAAGGATACTTCCAATATGTTAGTTGGAAAAGAAATTTAATCTTGTTGTCCCTAATTGCAGAAAAATTAAATGATATATATAAACTCAATAAATATAGAAAAGGATGCAATATAAGTGATAATTGTATGATAAAATAAACAAGAGGGAAGCTAGTGAAAGCTAGCTCAACTCATCAATGATTAAGCAATAACTCTAGCACAAAAAGCAAGGATAAAATAAAGGGTTGCTGCAGTGATATTATCATCCTTATCGATGTAGAAAACCAGGTTTAACAACAGAAAAGTCAGCCACTAGAAACCACTTCTAACTATCCCAATAGGTTCGCTAAGGTAAGTAGAGAGTTAGGGTAAAGTGAGGGCTAAATGCTAGGGTTATTTTAGGAGTTATTAAGAATTAGAAGGTTAGTTTTATGCAACCCTATTGGATTTAGGTTAGTATTTTAACAACATAAATATTTTTTGTTTGAAAGGGAACACCTTAATGAGGCAAGGGAGCTAAAGGTTCAAGGAACACTTTCCGAAAGAGAGAACTTTAAAACTTGAAAATTTCATGTTTATCAAGGCATTAATTTATTTACAAAATGCAACAAGTAATGACTAGTGCCTTTAATAATTGGGTTAATGGATTCAAGAAAAGAAAGAGAAAGAGGTACTACCTCCTTGGGAGTGTAAATCCTCCTACTCCCCAAGGCAAGTATCTCTATCTAGGGTTTATGCTAAGAGGGTGCATGCCCTTATACTTCTCTTAGAAAACCATTTTTAAACCAATAACATGTAAGCATAAAATTATGGATACTAAGGTGAGGGTATATGGCCTTATACTTCCCACCTACCTCTATCAAATAATGTTGACTTGAATAACAAATGATAGCACAATGTAAAAATCCTTACCAATTCAAGGAAAAATATAAGACAAACCACCACAAGAGCTAGAGAAAAGCCTCACAAGACTAGTTAATCACTTCCATAAACCAATAAACAAAGAGATAGCCATACACAAGATCACAAGAGAATAATTATCCAATACTTCTCACAATGGGAGAGTTATGTTTTTGAAATGAGATCTTATGATCTCTATTGATACAAATTGTCACCAAATAGTTTGTCCCCATAACTTTAGGGAAAACCACATTACTAGGGGTCAACAACCCTAATATTTCCCCTTTACACAAACAATATTAAAATATTCACTTAAAATTATAATTTTTTCACAATTGAAACTCTAATTTAAGGTGATGTCACCCCTTTAGGGGATGTTTTGACACGAGGAGCAAGTTGTTGGTGTTGGAGAAGTGTACTTAGTCTTTCCAAAACCACTTGTCAATCATTTAGGTCATTTATTCATTTTCAAAGCCCCATTCACCTTGAAACATCCTTGTGCCAATGGATATTAACCTCACCACCAAGCCCTATCCCTCCTAGATGACGTCATGCCTCCAAAGGTGACTTTTTTCCTCTCCTAGGAAAAACATTTGGCATGTGAGGGCTAGTTCATGTTGTCCATAATGCCTTCTAGGAATCCAATGGTATGCTTCTCTCATCCGGCATCTGGGCCCTTGACATCCAGCCTATGTGATTCAATCCCCATGGAAGACCAAGCTAGGATGTTTCCTCCAAAATTGTCCACCAACTAGGTCCTTCAAAGACAAATGAGCACGCCCTCCAAGGATCTCAAGTCAAACTATCATGATGAGTAAATCAAGTCTATAAATGAACTACCTAATCATGTGCATCAAATATTATCCTTTCAAACAAGTGAGTGCTCAAATACATTATGCGAATTGCCAAGCTAGGATGTGGGAGGGTTGATGAGGTGTCCTATTGGCTAGATCTTGCCCTAGGTCAAGGATTTTTTCCAATATATCCCTCTCTAATCCATGTAAAGTGGATGAAGTGGTTAAGGATCGAGACTCAATGGGCATGGGGCTCATGACATACAAGGGGTTGTAGTGTCTCATTCATGGGTGCCTTTGTAAAGGGTATGTGACACCTTCGTTTGCAATGCAATTTTTCCCAGCCCATATTTTTCCCTTTTTTGTTTCTTTCATGTTTTAGGGATGAGTTGAGGGCCACTATCCTAGCATGGTGTCCAGAATATAACAGTGTCACTCACAAATACTTTGTAGAAATGAGAAGTTTGGCTCATGACGAGACCCCTTTCTCTCAGTTTTGCAACTGAGAGCCACTACCCTGGCTTGGTGGCGAGATGATGGTAATTTAATACTACTGTATTCCCATGATCGTGATAGGCCAACTCATGATGAGACCTCCTATCCTCCAGCTAACCCCCATAGGAATTCTATTATTTATTCTTGTGAGCCCCCCTATTCTTATAGATAAGTTTTTCATTTGTTTCTTGGGGAATCCCTGGGGGAAGCATCTGGAAGTCTTATATATAGGCTTTTATATTTTACCCAAAAACAATATCTCTAGGCCTTTAGCCTCTTCTTTCCATAGAATGAGGAACAATCCCTTCTTCGGTCAATACACCCTAAAACACCAAGAGATAAGGAAATGGGGGGTTTAAGTGATGAAAAGTGGTAAGTATGGTTGGGAATGGTATGATGGATCTTCAAGGGAGATCCTAGTAGTAAAACTGCTCCCGAGGAAAACCACTTACTAGGGCACAATGTCAACCACCAAGGTGAAACAGGGAAAAAGGAATAATGCCCAAGCATATGTCATGAAATCTAAAGAAGTCTAAGATACAAAATACTCAAATGCCTCAAATATTGAAATGACACTTACCATAATAATTGAATTTTACTTCATGGAGCAAGGCTCAATGCCTTCTGAAAGCTAGATGGTGTGGTGGATTCCATCTAAAAATATATGAACTATGTGGTGGTGGGAAGGATTTCCATATTTGAAAATGGATACTACTGGTCATGTAGTCTCCCAACACTCCATATATGCAACTTGAGGGCCTCGATACATAATCTCCTTAGTTATCCCACAAAATTGGAATAACATATGGCTCCTACTTGGGGACATGTGCTCATCATAGAATGCATGAGAACCACAACATTTCCTGGTAGAATTTTTCCTTCCAAAACTTAGACAAAAGCATCAGAGCATCTAGGATGGTTCTATCACCCTTCATCTATATATATAAAATCCAAAATGAAATCTAATCTAGAAAAGAAAAATTTTGACATTTTTTCAAAAAATTATAAACTAAGCATGAAATCAATATGAAAGTAGAGAAAAATGAAATATGAAATGAATCTAAACTAATATGAGCAATCAAGTTGAAAATGAAAGGAAAACAATATGACCTACCTACTTACTTGGGGCATGGGCCCCGAAGAAGTCATGTTACCTGAACATAAGGTTGGAGAAGTGATCCATCCACTGGTAATGGCATCTTTCTCGCATCTAAGGTTGTCATATAGTACTTTTATTTATCAAACTTATTCTTGATGATGTAAGGGCCAAGCCGTGAGTTTTCATCTATATGGTCATACTTGGGCTTTCCCTTTTTATTTTCCCACATAATAACAAGACTTATTTCATTGAAATTGATGCAAGGTGTATTCTCAACATATGGATATGAAGGAGGATTTGTGTGGACCATCTCTTTGATGATTTCTTCATGTTTTTCACCTTCTTTCTTCAAAATCTGGATATACCCTTGCTCCTTCCATGGTATTTTTCAAGTTTCTCTTTGTATTAATATGTCCATGGGAGAAACATCTCTATTGAGTCTTCTTGTATGAAGGGTAGCTCAGATGGATGATACTCAATAATTTGTGGGGGAACATCATAATTTTGTTTACTGAAATAATTTGGGACACTCAGATTCATCACATGTTTATCATCTGTTTCCTTAATGTGTAAGATCTCGTATGTGCCATATCCCATGGGAATGTATGCATATGTAAGGCTCATACTAAAAAAACCCCCAAGGCAAGAGGACCAAGTCCATGATAAGGGCATCCCCCAAGAATCCATAACATCGATTACTAATATGTCCATTAGGAGGTTGATATGTGGAAAATCAATAAAAAAAACTCCAACGTCCTCACACACCCCAAAGACCTTGACCCTTCTAGAATCAATACAACATACATTACCATAGGTTCAGGTTGTCTTCATACCAATTTGTTCTATCACCTTTAATAACATGACATTTTTTGAGGCCCCAAAATCAAGCATGCAATTATTCAAGAGGAATCCATTCATGCCTAATGAGAGGTAGAAGGGAGGATTAATGTCTCTTAGTCGGTCGAGACACTGTTGGATCATGTTGTCATTCATGCCAATGGTTTGATTATTTGGGAGATTGTTGGATCATATGTCATTGATGTAAATGGTTTGGTTTGATTGATGTCATTAATTGATGTCAAGTAATTGATTGATTGATGATTGATGAACAATGAATACGCCTTGATGAGAATGATAGATGTCCAAGTGGAAACCAATTGATAAA
>ML777966.1:1184666-1200046 GCA_009831015.1 Picea engelmannii
CATTCATATTGATTTGTTGTGGAGCATGAGCAAGCTATTGGAGATCTTGGATGTGTTGTGATTGGTTGTGGGACAATTTGGACAATGGAAGACAGAAGAGAAAGTGATTGCAGGTTGCAGAGGATCTGAGCATGTGAAGAAAAGAAAAACTCTAGTTGCTCAAAAGCATACGCTTGTTGCATTATACACTGATTGCATTCACATGCGGGCTATAGTGAGCTAGGGCGTGTGCACACGTGGGCTGCACTATTGACAGGTCACGTACCTATTGATAGATTGATATCTGTTGAGGATTTTTTCCTCATCTCAGTTGGTGCTGAGAATGTAAGCTGAGTCTTGCATATAGAGTGGGTGCTCTTGTAGAGTTGTACTCTATTCAGTTGTTATTGATAAACCCCAAGGATTGTAGTCCGTAATAAAAAGAAAATTGTACATACATCTTGTGTTCTTTGTGTTCTTTGTGATGATGACTTGTTGATGATATATTTATGATATATGATTGGTTATAAATGACAACAATGGGTAATGAATAAATGTTGAATGCTAATTGATGAGTTTTTGTGTAAGAGGGAAGTTTTGGGAAAAAGAGCCCCCCACTCATTCACCCCCCTTCTAAGTGTGGTAGGTGTGTCCAATAGATACATAGTGTTCAAGATGATAGGAGGATCTTCCTTCTTCATTGGTACCTGTAATACTTTCAAAATTTCCCTTTTCACCGAAGGGATCTTACACATCTATGTCACTGGGACTATGATATTCAGTTTTCCAAACATTCTTGTAACATCTATATTCAACTAAATCTCATCTGTAGGAGTTGTCTTAGGAAGTAAATCACGTACCAGAGGTGGAGGTGGTGGTGCCACCTTGTCTTCTAATGGAAGTGGAGTGTCAGACTGATATGGAGTGACTGGAGATCTATTCCTTCTGGTGTAGGTTATATATTCCCTCCTCTTTAATCTCTTCTTTTCATCATGTATTAATTTATTCAAGGCCTAGAGTCTCCCCACTCTTTCTCCTCATCTTCTAGCTTCATTGATATGTTCTTGTATGACTTGTTCCTCTTGGAACACACAAATAATATCCATGAAATTCACATCATTGGGAGAATATTCATCTCATCAGGGGAACTCATCTTCTCTGTGAGGTTCTTGGCATGGAAGGCACCAAGTTTCTATGTCAACCATCCCAACTAGTTTCAAAGTATCATGGGCCTTTTCCTCTTATTGAGGCCTTGGTTTTCAACCTATGGAATCTCTCTGTTGTCTAGAAAACTGAGGTTTGTGAGTAGATTGATTCCTATATACATTAGTTAAATGACCCATAATCTGATTCTACACCTGTATAAACTAAGAACTCATCTGATCTATCATCTGAGTCAAGAGGGTGATCAGATCAGAAGCACCATTTTTGGAAACCTCAATCTTTGCTTCTGCCTTGGAACGAGGGTACTGAAAAGTTTCTACCCTTGAATATAGGAGATTCTCTTCAATGTCAACATTATACTCCTTGGCTTGTGCCAAAAATGAGGGCTTCTTTTCTTTCATAATGGAACAAAATTTCCCTTCAAAGGAATTCATGTAAAGGAGACAAACGAATGAGGTCATAGAAATAAACTTTGTTGGAGTATGGTTTTACAACCTGTCAAATCTAGTATTGGATTCCTTCACTATCTCATTCTCCTTTTTATGTATCTAATTGAAATGAGCTCCATTTGTCCCACCATCTATATTTGTTCACCATATTCCCTTAAATAAGTTGGAAAACACTTCATAGGACGTGAGATGATTGTCATAGAGGGATTTGAACCAATCAAGAGATTCTTCGGTCAATGATGAAGAAAATAACCTCATGAATACATCCTCATTTTAGATCCCTGCATTATCCATGTCTCATCCCATGACATAAAAATGATCCTCAATGGTCACTACATTATTTCCTAGGAACTTTGGCAACCACTTGTTAGACTCTTTTGGCATTGCATTGGGTTATCCCTAGATAGTGGGCATGTTAAGGGGTTTGTAGAGGTCCTTTTTCGAAGGGAAAACCATTGGATCAAGGGGAAGGGTACTGTGGAAAAGGGTTTTGAGAATGGGAGACATGAGAGGAGGCCTTATTTGGTAAACCTTAGAAGGATTGAACCTCCCAGGGGGAAAAGGCTTGGAAGAGGAAGGGTTTTGGGGGGCTGGAGTCCCTAGATGAGATTCAAGATGATCTCATCAATAATGGTCGAAAGGAAACGAACCTTGGGTGGAGTCTCCAAGAAATATAAGGGATAAAGGCTTCGGGATATCTTTCCAAAGTGTCGTTAGGGTTCCAAAGAGGATTCAAAATCCTCCCCAACAAAAGAATCAAAATTTTATCACACAAGTTGTGGGTTGGGAAAATCCCGAATCAACCACCAATTGGTGACAACTTAGAGAGAGCACCTACCCACTATCACCTTAGGCATGTGTTCTCATCACTTTAGAGGTGAGGTAGTCACCTCAAGGGGGGAATATCGATGACCCTAGTGGGGATTGAGATGGAAAATGATAAATATGAGTGGATGTTCCTAAAGGTCAACTATAAAAGGGTCTTGGAAAAGGGTCTTGGGAAGTTTTAAGGGTTTCCAAATGAGTTGTGTGACCCACCAAGAGTAAAGTACTTGCCCGAGCCACAATAAAGGCCAAGGATACTTGAAATATGTTAGTTGAAAAATAAAGTTAAGATTTTTGTCACTAATTGTAGAAAACGTAAATGATATATATCAGCTCAATAAATATTAAGCAAAGGATGCAATATAAGTGATAATAATATGATAAAATAAGCAAGAGGGAAGCTAGTGAAATCTATATCAACTCATCAATGATTAAGCAATAACTCTAGCACAAAAAGAAAGGATGAAACAAAGGGTTGTTGCAGTGACATCATCATCCTTATGGCTGTACAAAACCAATCTTAACAACAGAAAAATTAGCCACTAGGAACCACTTCCAACTAGCACAATAGGTGCACTAGGGTAAGTAGAGAGTTAGGGTAAAGTTAGGGCTAAATCCTAGGGTTAGTTTAGGAGTTATTAAGCATTACAAGGTTAGTTTTCTACAGCCTTATTGTATGTAGGTTAGTTTTGTAACAACAAAGATAATTTGTGTTTGAAAGGGGATTCCTCAATGAGGCAAGGGAGCCAAAGGTTCAAGGAACACTTTCCCAAAGAGACAACTTTAAAAATTGAAAATTTCATGTTTACCAAGTCATTAATTTATTTCTCCAATGCAACAAGTAATGACTAGTTCCTTTAATAATTGGGTTAATGGAGTCAAGAAAAGAAAGAGATACAAGTACTACCCCCTTGGGGTGTAAATCCTCTTACTCCCTAAGGCAAGCATCTCTAACTAGGGTTTAGGATAAGAGGGTGTATTCACTTATACTTCTCTCTGTAAACCCTTGTTCAAGCAATAACATGTAAGAATAAAATGATGGAGACTAAGGTGGGATTGTATGCCCTTATAATTCCCACCTAGCTCTAGAAAATAGCCTTGACTTGAGTAAAAAATGATAGCACAATGTAAAAATCCTTACCAATTCAAGGGAAAGGCTAAGACAAACCACCACAAGAGCTATAGAAAAACCTTCCAAGGCTAGTGCATCACTTCAATCAACCAATAACCAAAAATAAATCCATACACAAGAGCATAAGAGAGTAACTAGCCAAATATAGTGAAAAGTTCAGTCCAATACTTCTCACAATGAGAGAGTTATGTTTTTTAAATGACATCTTATGATCTATATTTATACAAATTGTCACTAAAATAGTTTTTCCACATAATTTTAGGGTAAACCACAAAACTATGGGTCAAAAACCCTAATATTTCCCCTTTACACAAATAATATTAAACAATTCACTTAAAATTCTACTTTTTGGAGAAATAAAACCCTAACTTAAGGTGACGTCACCCCTTTAGGGGACATTTTGAGACTAGGAGAAAGTTATTGGTGTTGGAGAACTGTAGTTAGGATTTTCAAAGCCACATGTCAATCATGTAGGTCATTTATTCATTTTCAAAGCCCCATACTCCTCAAAATGTCCTTTTGTCAATGAATACTAACCTCACCACCAAACCCTAGCCCTCTTAGATGATGTCATGCCTCCAAAGGTGACGTTTGGCTCTCCTAGGAAAACATTTGGCATGTGAGGGGTAGGTCATGTTTTCCACAATGTATTTTATCCCTCCAAAGTTATGTATGTCTCATCTATCATGTGGACCTTTGGCATCCAGCCTGTGGGCATCAAGCCTCATGGAAGACCAAGCTAGGCTTGCTCCTCCAAAATTGTCCACCAACTAGGTCCTGCAAAGACAAATGAGTATGCCCTCCAA
Source organism: Picea engelmannii (assembly GCA_009831015.1). Classification (NCBI taxonomy): domain Eukaryota; kingdom Viridiplantae; phylum Streptophyta; class Pinopsida; order Pinales; family Pinaceae; genus Picea; species Picea engelmannii. The sequence continues at coordinate 1,189,022 of ML777966.1, forward strand.
GGATATCAAGTCAAAATATCATGATGAGTAAATCAAGTCAATAAACGAGCCACCTAAGCATGTGCATCAAATATTACCTTGTCAAACAAGTGAGTTCTCAGAGACATTATGCAACTTTCCAAGCTTTGATATGGGAGGGTTGACAAGGTGTCCTATTGGGTAGATCCTACCCTAGGTCAAGGAGTGTTTCCAAGAGATTCCTCTCTAAGCCATGCAAAGTGGATGAAGTGGTTAAGGATCAAGAAACAATGGGCATGGGGTTCATGACATACAAGGAGTTGTGATGTCTCATTCATGGGTGCATTTGTAGAGGGTATGTGACACCTTCATTTGCAATGCAATTTTTTCAAGCCCATAGTTTTTCCATTCTTTTTTTCTTTAATGTTTTAGGGATGAGTTGAAGGCCACTGTCCTGGCATGGTGTCCACAAGATGATAGTGTCACTCATAAATACTTGGTGAAAATAATAAGGTTGGCTCGTGATGAGAGCCCCTTTCTCTTAGTTGTGAAACTGAGAGCCACTACCCTATATTGGTGGCCAGATGATAGTAATTTCATACCTCTATATACCCATTATCATGATAGATCGGCTCATGATGAGACCTCCTTTCCTCTAGCTAACCCCCTAGGCATTCTATTATGTATTATTGTGGTTCCCCCTATTATTACATATAAGTGTTTCATTACTTTCTCGAGGGATCCCTGGGAGAAGAAACAAGAAGGTTTATATAGGATTTTATATTTTACCCAACAACAATCCCTCTAGGCCTTCAACTCCTTCTTCCCATAGAATGAGGGACAACCCCTTATTGGGTAAATACACCCTAAAATCCCAAGAGATAAGGAAATGGGGGGTTTAAGTGATGAAAAGTGGTAAGTATGGTCGAGAATGGTACGATGGATCTTCATGAGAGTTCCTAGTATTAAACCCATTCTTGAGAAAGACAAATTACTAGGGTACAATGTCAACCACCAAGGTGAAACATGGCAAAAGGCATAATGTCCAAGAATATGTCATGAAATCTAAATAATTCTAAGATACAACATACTTAAATGCCTCAAATATTGAATGAAACTTACCATAATACCTGACTTGTACCTCATGGAGCAAGGCTCAGTGCCTTCCAAAAGTCATCTCATGTGGTGGATGCCATTTGAAAATCTATGACCTCTGTGGTGGTGAGAAGGGTATCCATATGTGAAAATGGATATTGTTGGTCATGTAGTCTTTCTGCACTCCATATATGCATCTTGAGGACATCGAGACATAATCTCCTTAGTTATCCCACAAAATGGGGATAACAATTTTAATACAAAGTTTTAATAAGAGCACACCTACCATTCACAAACATTGAACATTTATGTGTCTAAAAATGGAAATGGATAGAAATTGACTCTTCCATTTATGATGTGCCTACACAAAACTTAGTCAATTATTAATATATCCATTCAACATATATTTATATGCTAGCAAGGGAAAAGAGTTGTTGTTTCACTCTATCAATTAAACACGTGAATGATTGGGTTATGTATAAAATACTAACTCCCAATACAATATCACACACACACACACACACACACACACACACACACACATTGGTATAGCTCTATTTGAAACCCTAGAGTCACATGTAGGACTTACTAATGTTGTCATGATAAGACACACTCTTCTACCTTGGATTTCTTATTTTTTGAGGGAGGTTGTTCCTTTCATACCGACTAAAGTATGATTGATCTCATGTTGTACTACTAGCAAGACATTATTGGTCTCTAGTTGCATCATTGGAAGATTACAACCACCCCTATCACCTTCTATATTTGATGAGTTACAAGGAGATCAACATTGGGTGAGTTGTTGATCTCACTTGAGGAGATTGGGAAATTGTACAAGACTCAAAGTTCACTAATTTCTAGAGATACAAAGCATCACCTAGCCTCCTTCATTAATCTATAAAAGGAAGGAATTACAAGGGAGGAAGGGCAGAGGAATTGAGGAGAAAAATAATGCTACATGTTTTAATCCAATACTCTTGTAACCACGCTTCATATCACATCAACCTTGCTTGTGTGAGGGTAAAGGAGGAGCTAGAGAAAGGATAAAGGAGAGGCCTCAATCAAGAATCAAGGTAATATTTTGGTTCATTTAATGTTCTCCACTTGTTAATATAGATATGCATTGTTTTCCTTTTCCATTGTTGGTGTATTTAGTTATGCACAATAGTAAATGTTATATTTGTTATTTCCTTGAGTAGATCAGATTAGATCTAAATTATCTTTGACATTCCTATTTATTGAAGAAGTTCGAGATTGGTATTTTTTGTCTTATTGTGTGAAGGAAGAAGGTTCTAGAACCCAGAGCTAGATATTTGGAGCTAAATCAATTAGGAATAAGCAAGAGAAACCACCAGGGAATCAAGTTGGAACCATTCTACCTCCTACTGATAGCATGATTAAGGATCAAGTCTAGTGGATCTAGTGGAGTACTTTATTTTTATCTATCTCGAAATATATATTGGATCATGGGATGATATGAGGGAGTTCTCACCTATTCACAAAAAGGATTTATCCATAACAGAAATTGTGGTTACACTAGTGAAAAATATTTGATTATTCCTTAAATTTGGAATTTTATTTACTCTTTTGGTCTATAAAAGTTGTTTGTAGCTATCTACCTTCCTCATCACTCATTGGGTGGTCAGATCTCTCAGAACTCTTCGATATGGGCCAAATATGGGCTTTTTACTCAATTCTCTTGCATGATCACACCTAGTATTTGAAAACCAAAGTGATATGTCCCACCTTGCTATTCTAACAAGTCACAACCACCTCCCTACTAGTCGCACATTGCACTATTGGTAGGTCACAATCACCTCTTATAGGTGATTTTTGGGTGTTTTTGAGCTATTTTCCTCTTAGATCTATGTTTGTACTATGTCTGTGAGGTTGTCAATAGTTTTTTGGCATTGATTTGACCCCTGGCTAAGACTCTTATTTGTTAGTTGAGTTTTTTATTTAATTTGAGGTGTTGGGTGAATTATTTTATCTTGCTTGGTTGCTTGAATTTTTTGTCTGGTGAACAATGACCTAGGAAACACCTGCAATAGGGATTTTTTGATCTGGTAGTGTGTGGTATATCCCCTTACTTTTGGTTTGTGTGTGATTGGAAAATTTCCATTGTTATATTTTTGTCTAAGTTTTGGGTTTCACTTCACATATACACATTGGAGTGTTCTTGTTTGCATCACTACCAATATCATACATCCCTTAACTTTATGTCTTTCTAGTGTGACTTACATCTCATTTTATTTATTAGACTAATAAGAGTTTTACATATCATAAGCGTGATAGGGTAGAGCATTTGAGTTCTTGTTTGAAGATTGCATTGGTGTGTTTAGCCTTTGCAGATTTCGTTCAAATTTATTTGGTTGTCTTGAATGGTTAATGAGAGAGTGTGAGGATGTTGTTTTGATTATAAAAATATGAAAGTTAAAATGATCTCTTCTTTTCTTTAAATAACGTTCATAGAAAAACAAAGTACATTCTTTTGAAAACATCTTTTTTTCTCCTTTGGATTGGAAAGCCTCATCGAACACCACTAAATTTTATTTCATTACCCTTGAGTAATCAACAAATTAAGAAGAAAAATGCTTGATTTAAAATTCATTAGACTCTTTTCTTTCTAGCAAACCAACATTAGAGTCTTTTCTTTCTAGCAAACCAACATTAGACTAGGATTTAGGGCCTTGGTACAGGGTTGGAGAGAAAAAATATCCAAGGCCATAAAATCAAATCTAGGAGTAACTAGAGAGTGTTAAAATACATTAGTAGCAAGGAGCATTTGCTAGGGAATCTCCTCTAACACATGAATCAATCATGAGGTCTCACTAGAGAAAGTGGAGGGGTATCCCCTCTCCACTTGTTTTGGTGTCTATGGATTAATACGTCTACGAGGGTTTCAAAAGTGTCAAGCCTATATGGGGGGAAACACTTCTTGAATCTTCGGGCTTAGTTTCCATGCCCATATGTGTGGTCTCAACCCATGACTATTTTTCCCACTCGTTGACTGCAAAGTAGTATCCTTAGTGTCCATTCCTAGGGCATATACATAAGGTGATTGTGTTGATGGTTGTAGCATTGGGTAAGTACTTGTGCACAAGTCTAAGTGTCTAGATGTGTGGAAGTCGCTTGAATAATTAAACCTTAGTAATTTACTTTAATTAAAGGAATTATTAAATTAAAGTTCTTTTAAATCAAAGTGAGTTTAATTTAATGAAATGTTAAAGTTATTACCATTAGCGAATTAAATGAATATTAGTCATTGAACTCAAGTGAGGTGAGATCTAATATAAACCATTAATCACTCATGGAATTAGGGTTATGTTTGATTCAATCATAACTCAATATTATAAATCAAGGCTAGGTCTAAGTGTGTAGATGTGTAGAAGTCGCCCAAAGCATTCAACCTTAGTAATTTACTTTAATTAAAGGAATTGATAAAGTAAATTTATTTTATAATCAAAGTGAGTTTAGTTTAATGAAATGCTAAAGTTATTATCATTAGTGAATTAAATGAATATTAGCCATTGATATCAAGTGAGGTGAGATTTAATATCAACCATTAATCACTTTCAGAATTAGGGTTATGTTTGATTCAATCATAACTCAAGATTTTAAAAGCAAGTCTAGGTGAAAGAAAAAGATATGCATTTGGGAAAAAATAAGGAATTTTGCTCAAGTTCTTGAGTCATGAAGGACTGTGACTCAAGGGGACCTTAATAAGGGTGAAGAAGGAATGTCATCTAGATATCAAATCCAAAGGAGAAAATTGCAATGGTGTAGCAAGAGAAGGAAACCCAACAGCCAAAAATTGAAGGACATATTTATCGGTAGTCCAAAAACAAGTTGCAAGTCTGATAGAGCAGGTGTACAACAATAGGGAACACAAGAGGAAGTTGTATGCATCATGCAAGTCATATTGGGTGTGTGTGTACACACTATATAAGTCGTACAAGGCTCATACATATGTGTAGGCAAGACTGCAAGGGAACATACATATGTGCAACATAGGTTGGATAGGGTGTGTACATATGCACAACACAAGTTCAATAGGGCATGTAAAGTTCATACAGGTCCATCTAGGGACAATTCAGTAGAGGGTTTCTTCATGGCCTAAGTTTCAAGGTTTTTTGTATTTCTATTTTATCCTCAGTGGGCCATTTCCCCATTAAGGGAGCCCTTGTAAGATTGGAGTCATTATTAATGAAAATCTTATTTGAAGGGCATAATTTCTATGTGTTGCGTGAAGTTTGGTTTCCGATTTTTTCTTCTATTGTTTTTATTTATAGCTAGAACATTATTCTATGTACAATAATTTATTTTTCAGCAAGGAAAAACAAAAGGTAGTAAAGTATTTAGGTGTTGGGGATAGTGATATTTTTAAATATGGTATCAAAGCGTCATCAACTCAACCTGGTGTCAGAGCTTGAACTCTGATAAGGAGACCAATTACAGATACATAAATGTTTGTGACAAAAGATATATTAGATTTGAATTGCAACAGTGGGTGTTTAAAGGACCAAACATAGATCCATAGAATTTTTCAGCAAATCTATCATATATGTAAGGAGATCTCTACAGATATATAAACTAGTAGTGAAGTTCATTGAGTTCTTGAGACATGAAGGTATGTGACTCAAGAGGATATCAACATGAGTGAAGATAGAATTTCATCTATATATTAGCTCAAGGGATAACAAATCTATTGGACTAAGTGACTCATAGAGAGAAACAAAGGAAATTTTCTCAGGGAGATCTTAGAAATGGTGAAGAAATACTTTCACCTAGAGATGAGTTCAGTTAGAAGAGAAGCTAGTGGGTAGCGACTGTATATAGATCTAGTAAAAGGGATAGATCTAGGCAAATATGAGCTATGTAATTTTTTTTACGCAGAAGTAGTTAGCTCAAGTCACGTACATACGAACCATACTAGTGCAACATGGTGTGTACATATCCATCTGACTAGTGCATCAAAGAGTGTACATACACATCGGACTGGTATATTAGGGAACATACATGCACCCCGGACTAGTGCAACAAGGTGTGGACATACACGCTGGAAAAGTGTAGAAAATCCTGTACATACACACCAAAAATGTGGTCCACGACACGTACATACGCGTTGTACAAGTCCTGCAAGGTATGTATAGATCGTGCAGGTCACTAGTATAGGGTTGTATAGTGTTGGGTTTCTTTTGTCAAAAGGGTGAGAAAAATGAGGTCCCTTAACTATCTAGTTAGGCTATCGAGAAATAACAACAATGAGTTAGTTAGTTAGTGGCACAAATAACATAAAGAAACAAAAGATAAACAAATATGAAATAAATCTAAACTAATTAAACAATAACTTCAAATGAATGCACAAATAAAACACAAGAGATGTATAACAAGTAAATTGTTCTTTGAATTGATACTCCTTGGAGAAATATGGGAACTTATGAGTCCCCTCTTCCTACTTGGGAAGGCTCTTGAGTCCCCAAGTACAAAGTCTTGTTTCTATTATCAATGGCTAACAAAGGGAAAATGTGAAGAAAAGAGTGATGAAGTACTCAAGAGGAGAGAGTCCCAACACTTGCTATGGATGCCAAAATCTTTCTAAGAGGAATATGGGTTCCCAAAGCTAAAAATAAGTAGCATAACAATACCCAAATGTTTCTTCTTTTTTCCATACAATGGCTCTTTATTTATAGGAGGTTGGCACAAATTTTCTTAACTAGTTCCAAATGTGAATGGGAGACCCTTGGAGGTACCTCCCATCCTTTTCAGTGATCCCAAGGAGAAATTTGGGGGTGATTTTAGGTATGGGGGAGATCTCCTTCATCCCAAAAGTGGTTGAGTCCTGAACAAACTCATCAATGAACCTTTTCTACATCTACGCGAGTCTTTCGACTGTCAGTCGCACACTCTACGCATTGTGTACATCATACACCATGTCAGACCGCGTTGATGTGCACATGCTACTTTCACTGAATGAGCACGTATTTCTAGAACAACCTTTATATAGTTTTATGTTTTTCTTTCCATACTGAGTGTAATCCTTCCATTAATATTGGTAGTATGTTGTGTTTGTGTGAACTATTTATTCATCCATTGTCTGTATTTGTGGTGAGCCATTTTCCAGTAATAATTGATTCCCCCTGATGTGTGATTTTAGGAGCATATGGATAGTTGAAATACATCATATTTTATTTTGGTGATGATGACATTGTGTAGAAAGTGAGAAAACTTGAATGTGAAAAGTTGTGAGAGCCATCCATCAAAGAAGAGGGGACAAAAGATCAGTACAAAGTATACTAGAAAACATAAAGTGTTTGTACAAAGGAGGTGAGCATGCCCCATGCTAGTATCATGAAACCATAAAGAGATAGAAGTAACTAAACTTACTGACGAAGTAGATATTTGCAGTTCCTTTAGGGGCATTAAAAACAATAGGTGATGATTTCAATGGCGAAATGGCTCTAAATTGAGTAATGAAGGACTCAAAGGAATTGATGGCCTAATCAAATTCATAAGTATTCATCCACTATTGAAAACTGCAATGGTCGCAAAGTAATATCCATTGTAACTTGAGATTGTTTTGGAGTTGAATGTCATGGGGATCAACAACATCAAAGAGAAATTAGGACTCTCTTTGTGTCATGAGAGGCTACTCATTGTCAATGGAATGATAGCCAATATACTGTCACTTTTTGGAAATTTGTTGATGTCGACACAAAAGGTGATGCAACAATAAGACGCAAAGGGCTTCTAGATATATGGTTGATCAACATGGTGTTAGAAACTGTATTGGTACCAATAAATGGGGTGACAATCATGAACGATGTTTGGAGTATATGGGATTTCAGAAAATCCCTTGGTTGGTGGGTATTGATGGAAGGAAACAACCATAATATACTATCTAGTGTTAAGGGGATGGCCAGATATGGGAAAACTATGCTCAAGGGGTGAGACTGCAAGAGAATGTAGCATAGGTCAAAATATAGAGTGATATGGGACACAAAGGTCTAGTGGTGGTCAAAATTTTGTCTTGGATAGAAATGGCTTGCAGATGGTGTCAAGGAAGTGAGATGCCCCAACCAAGGGTAACAGGGGTTGTGATGTGCCAAGGGAAAAACACCATTGGGTGCGATGGCCAAAATCTATTGTACTTGCTAAAATGTAAAACGTGATTTTTACAATTACCAAATGAATAAATAATGGGGTTGAAAGTACATGTACAAAAATAGGTGCCCGAATGAAGAATGGCTTGGCATGTATAAGGAGCAAGTAGAGACTGGTGGAGGGTGGGGGACCCACTATTTATTTTCTATACTAGGTAGGTGAATGGAGGATGACATTGCAGATGGGAAATTGATATTGGATGATATGGTGGGTTAATGATAATGCGGGGTGATACAGGAGCATCGCTCCACCTCAAAAAACGTGCTAGCACACAAACGCGTAATGGAGAAAGGGAGAGGCACCGACCCTCCCATTTTAAAATTTGAAATAATCTTATACAAATTATTGTGGTGTAAGGCTATAAATGCCAGGCCATGCCTTTGTACAGGTAGTGGTTGGGGTTTCCTTAAATGGTTACCTATAGAAGGTCCAGATCATAGTCAGGTATGGAAATTCATTTATGGAATGTAGTCATAGAAGTATGGTGCCATAACTGAGATAGCGATAGCACTGAGGTGATGGAGAGGAAAATCTTGTAGAGCCCTCGATTTGTAATTAAGAAGAATAGAGAGAGTCTTAGGAGGCCTGAGGAGGTCTTAGAAGTTCTGAGAGAGAGCTTGAGAGTACTAGGACTTTGTTACAGTCCAGTTTTGTAAACATCTGTATAGACACACAAAGATAATAGAAAAGCATTTTTTCCTACATATAGTGTGTTTATGTATTTGTGTTGATATATTTCATGAATGAATGTTGTAGATGTATGATAAGTTTCATTTACAGTATAAATATAGATTTCTCTATCTCTGTGTGAGTTTGAAATATCATTCTAGGTTCTTTAGGCTGTGCAAGGAGTGCACAACAGAATGTTGGAAGTTCTGTAGCCAATGCAAAGAGTGCGCATCTGAATCTCTCTGTTGAGTTCAGAGGAGAATGTTCCAGGAGGGCACACTAGGATATTTTGCAGACTCAAGATAAGCCTTAGAGTTACTGAATACTTTATAGGAAAGACTGTGAAGAGAAGGCACAAAGAGAGAAAGAACTATTGAAGTTTATTTAGAGCTCTGCCAGGTGGGCATCGAGCAAGTGCAAGGAGTGCATGAGAAGAACTCTATTTCGAGTTCAAAGATAAGAGAAGTGTTGGAGGAAGACACTTACAGAGTTTCTCAATACTCTATAAGATCAACAAGGTGTTCTTAAGCAGGAGGTTACGAGGAGGGAATTGAATTTCCATTTGAAGGGAAAGACAAGGGCCGAGCCCCTTAGAAATTTGAGCATTGAATAAAGCTTAGGAGAGATAACATTTACAAAACGCAGGCGAGACCCAAAGTTGCAAGGCTCGTAGAGGAATCAAAGGTCGAAACCTTTGAAACTTTAGAAATCTTCCAAGGCATGAAGAAATTGAAAGATCAGGAGGAGGAGTGTCGACAATCGTCAAATTAGCTGTAGAGGAAGGGATCTGGGCCATTGAATCTCATGTCCAGACACCCAGAAAAGTGCACAAAATAATATCAGATCTAGACCGTTAGATCTGATTGCGTGGACCAACAATCATTGGATCTAGAGGAATGTGCATGAGGTTTAACCCTTTAGAGTTGCACAAGAGAGTGGACATCGCGAAATACCAAGTCCTGAAATCATCAGGACCATCCATCGTCCCAAAGTCATAAGGACAGTCCATCATTAGAGGACAGGTGGCAACAGATCAACATTTCCCTGACTTGTGACTTAGGGGAGCCAAAGGGAAAATTTACGAGAACTTACGAAACGCAAACTCGAGAAAATATTCCAGTCGTTGATCAAGGAGAGATCTGGACTGTTGTATGTCTAGGGAGAATATTGAAATTTCAGGGATTGGAAGATCTAGTGAGAGAAGTCTTTCGACTTCACGAAATTTGAAGTCCTGAAATAATAAGGAACATCCATCGGAAGGGATGTGTGGTGAGTGATCAACGTTTTGCTGAATCGCACATCGGAGAATTCAAAGGGAGAATTGTGGGAACTCGCGAGGCCCAAATTAATGATTTCATAGGAACCGTTAGATCTCGGAGGATCTGATCCATTGATTTGTGCTTCAAAATATCGATATTTCGGAAGTCGGGAATGTGAAGGAAGTTGTGACTTGGAAGTCTCAAATCACGAAATCCTGATTTGTGAAAGGAGATTCTGGACCGTTGGATCCAGAGGGGATACGTGTCAATGAATCTGGAGATCCAGAAAGAGTGAAGCACTGGGAAGCCGAAGAGCCAAAGCACCGGGAAGCTAAAGTGACGAAAATCCTGGAAGCTGAAGAGACGAAGCGCCGAAACCCGAACAACCAAAGTGAACGACAACCATTGATTTGGGTTGGACATGTGTCACCAGATCGTGAAATCTAGGAAGATTCACTCCACAGACTTGTGGTTGTTTGAGATTTGAAATCAATGAAATATGGAGTCTCGGAAACAATGAGAGCTATTGATGTGAATAAGGACACATGACACTAGATCCCGAACTCCAAAAGAAAGTGGAGGAGAAGAGGTCTGAGGACCCAGAGGAAATCTTGGTCATTGATCAAGGAAGGAGTCGTAGGACCCTTGATCTGGTTGAGGAGGCCAAAGTCCCGTAGTAGGAGCACAACTGTCGATTGGGGAGGTAGGTGTCAATAGATATTCCACTCCAGGATATTACCATACAGAGGAGAGCAGAGTTCAGATTTGAAACTCCCGAAGTTCAGAGTTGAAAAATGATCACAACCGTTGATCTAGGGGAAGTAGATTTGGTTTGTAGGTCGAAAGGGCACAGATCTGAAGCATCAATTCATACATTATC
>ML777966.1:1216112-1227024 GCA_009831015.1 Picea engelmannii
AGCCTCTTCGAGGGGGCAACCTCCTTTTACCCCACTTAAATGTTCAAGTACAATATGATTCAAAATGAAAATGTCTCCTTGGTATATATAGGAGACTAGGAGGTATAATTACAACTAATGGCCTAAAGTTGACATAAATAAAACAACATTACTAATATAATATGCCCCAATTAAGGGGAAATGATCCAATATTAGGGCTTAACAGTATACATCTTCCTACTTTGTCAGTCAGGTTGCTCCTGGACACAGAGATAGGATAAATAGTGATTTTGGTATAAAAAATATTTGAATCTCAGACAATTAGGGATTCTTCATTTGCCACATTATCTTGTTTTTCTACTGAGGTTATGATGGGATCCATGGTTGTGATGAAAAATACCTGAAAACGAGCATAAATGGAATGTAGTTGGTGTATTGTTGAGCTGCATTTGAAACATGGCAGTCGCGCCAAGGTTTTAATGGTCCATCATTCAAAATAAAATAAAATAAACGACCAAATTCCCTTTTATACTTTTCCACTTTTCGAGGGCATGAGAAAGTGGTTTGACGCAACCCACTTTTCATCCTGAAATTCACTTGGTGGTGCCACATAACCTTGAACAAAAACCATGGTTTAAATTTCGTGCCCGCTCTCCAGAATTAACCCCTGCACAACTTCTCCCCCCTGAAATAATTCTCAGTAGTTGATCTTGAGAACTCACAATCTGCGATGCATCGGGATTGATCAACTTTTCGCTCCTATTATATTTATCCCCTCCCTTCCCTAATTATCCACTTTGCTATTTTATCAGGCTTCCAAACCAGTTTAGCATCCCGCTAGATTTTGAAATATTGATTTCACAAAAAAAAATTAATGGTGACTAACATGGGCTCCAACTAGGAATGCTATCCTCCCAGCGAGGTAGCAAAGAATGACAGACCAAGTGCCTGTCCACTGGGATTTATTTCACTCATGCAACTAAATCGATCAACATCTATTTCACGAAACTTCATTCACATAACTCAAACTATACTCAATATAACTTAGAGCCTTTGCTTAAGGCTTCAATTTCTATTGATTTGATTTCAATTACTTCAACTAAAAAACTAAAATGGTTATATACAATGAAATGGAAAGGGTGAAAATTTCTTTAAGAGAGATAATGCTTAAGAAACCTGCCATTCACAGGTACTCCACCGACACGATCTCCATTAAGTTCCTTTAGCAGGTAGGCATTATTCCCATGGTACGCCACAATTTTGAAAGGTCCTAGCCATAGATGGTAAAATTTACCATGCTTTGCTCTGTCTTCATTCCTGGAATCCCATTTCAACACCAAAGCCCCCACTTTGAAATCATCTTCCTTAGTATGCATGTCAAAAAAAAATTTAATCCTATATTGGTGAAGTTGAGAGTTGTTCAAGGCTTTTTATCTTGTCTGCTGAACATTAATTAGTTCATTTGTCCTTCTTTTAGTATCATCTAGTTCAACATCTTGCTTCTGTAGCAATCTCATCACTGGAAATCCTACTAAAGTAGGAAAAACTGCCTATGTTCCATACAAAATATGGAAGGGTGAAGTGGTAATAGACCTTTTAGTAGTGATCATGTCAGCCCATAGTGAATGAATAAGCTTCTTGTGCCAAGCCTTTTTGTTATCTTGCAATTTTTTTTTGATAATTCTGGTCAAACTCTTATTGGATGACTCAGCCAACCCATTACCCTAAGGGTAATAAGTTGTCGAATGGACAAGAGTTATATTGTAATCACTGCAAAAACTTTTCATCTTTTTGGACTTGAATGTTGATGCATTGTTAGTAATGATTTTAATTGGACAACGAAATCTATACAAAATATTGTTTTCCAAAAATTGAATGATAACATTATATGTGGCTTGCCTTGGGGGGGCTGCTTCAATCCACTTGGTGAAGTAGTCTATGGCTGTTAGTATCCACTTATGCTGAGATGAGGACTATGGATGGATTTATCCTATAAAATCAAGGCCCCATTATCTAAAGGGTTCTTCAATCGAGATAGGTTTCAAAGGCAAAGGCTGCAGTTTTCTCTTCCGATCAAAAATTTGGCATTCATGACAGCTTGAAAATTCTTTGTAAACATTAAAAAATGTTAGGCCAATAGAACCATGCCTTCAATATCTTGTGCACAATAGTTTTACAATAATGGTTCCCTCCACAATTACCTTTATGAAACTCTCTAATGGTTTTTTCTACTTCTTCCTCCAACAAACAACTCAACAAGATTCCACCTGGATCCTTCCAATATAGAGATTGATTTAGAATACAAAACTGTATTGCTTTTATATTCAAAAACCTGGCCTTGGTTTTTCTCAATTTAGGAGGAGCCTATAAATTTCTCAACACATAAATAATGTCAGCATACCATGGGGAGTCAAGGGATTTTTGGGATACCTGGGGGACCTTTTCTTCTTCTGAATCTGTTGATAAATCAACAATGAAATTAATTCCAAAGAGCTCACAATTTGACTGTGCCATCCGATTTGCAAGTCCCTGCCCCTTGATCAACTTTTTAGGTTTGATATTGAGGTCATACTCCAACAACACAACTATAAACTTGCCCCTTTTACCCTCAGGATCAGGCTGAGTCAAAATGTCTTGCACATAACTGTTGGGCACATAAGCAACGGTATGATAATGCAAGATATAAACTCTAAAATCCTTTAGGGCCTTAACCAATGCATATGCCTTCTTTTCCATGATATCATACTTTAGTGGGGAATCCATCAATGTCCTGCTATAGTATTCTATAGTCCTCTCAAAGTTTTGTTCATCTTTTTGTAACAAAACTCTAACAATGGTGTGTTCTGAGGCAAAAGAAAACAATATAAAGTCTTTTGTAAAATTTGGACTGGACAACATTGGGGCTTTGGTCAATGCCACTTTAATATATTCAAAAGCCTTTTTGGCTTTAGGATTCCACTTTATCTCACTTCCTTTCCTGAGCATGTTAGTGATATGCTTTATGATTTCATATAGGTTAGGGATGAACCTTCTTAGAAAATTTACTTTCCCCGGGAAAGATTGTACTTATTTATTTCTTTTAGGTGTGCCAATTTAAGGATTCCTTCAACTCTACTGGGATTTGTCTTTATTCCCTCTTTTAAAATAATGTGACCAAGCAACTTTCCCTCTTCCATGCCAAAATTAGACTTCTTGGGGTTTAATGAGATGCCAACTTCCTACAATTATGAAAATATTTGCTTAGATGTTTAAGATGTTTTTCATTAGAAACTGAATATACAATGATATAATCTAAGTAAATAACAATAAATTTATCTTTATCATTAGCAAAGTCTATATCCATATCCCCTTGGAATTTTTCTCCTGCAGTCATGAGCCCAAAAGGAATTTTGGCATACATGAATGTGCCCCATGGTGTTGTAAAGGTTGTTTTTTCCTGATCATTAGGGTGTACCATGATTTGGTTGTACTTAGAGAAACCATCCGGCATTGATATTTTTTGAGAACCAACCACCTTTTATAGAATGTGATCCATCTTGGGTAGTGATTAATTGTTCTTGATATATACAATGTTTAGATTCCAAAAATCCACACATAATCTGATCTCTCCACTCTTCTTCCTGACAGGTTCCAAATTTTCCACCCACTTAAAAAATTTAAAAGACACTATGATCTTGGCCTCAAAAAACTTCTTTATCTCCTTTTCAATCAATGGAAACAACAAAGGATTAATAGTTCTTAATTTCTACTTGAAAGGTTTGTGATGCTCCTTGATTGGAATCACATGTTGAATCACCTTAGTATCATAGACCTTTAGATTTTCATAACTCCACGAAAAAACATCAGGAAATTATTTCATTAAATTGATATACCTTTTCTTAACCTATGGGATAAGTGTCTTGGATAGCTTGATGACCTTGGGATCTTCCTGAGTCCCAATGTTGCAATATTCAACATCTTCATCATTAGCTGTAATTTTAGGATTCCTGACTACATCATTTTTGTCAAAGATTTTTTCTAATGGGGACAGGCCTTTGGGAATGATGTTATTTTTTAGCTGCATTATATCCTTACCAGTATTTTGATTCTTTAAATAGCCATCATTTGCGAACATAGAAACATCTTCGTCTTCACAACAATATTCCTCATAAATATTCAAATTTGCAAATTCACCATCCATGTTAAGGAATCTTTCTACTTTTTTATCATCTTCAAAAACCTGACAGTACTTAATATTATCAAGTACTTTTGTCTTGTGCTTGACCTCTATCTCATATCCTCTATTAGGAAAAACTAGAATTTTGAAAACTAAGGCTGAAGTATCTAAAGCATCAAAAATCTGATTCTACCCCCTTGGAATCACTGAGAGACTATATTCTAAAAATTCTTCAAGAAGGTCAAGCACTATATTCCTATATTCTCTTAATGTAGGATGATTTGCTTGATATATACCTTTTACCTGATTTATAATGAACTTAGAATCTCCATGTATAATTATCCTCCTAGCACCCATTTCTTTCAAAGATTTCAATCCCAACACTAATGCCTCATATTCATGCATATTATTTGTGCAATCAAAAGAAATATTATAAGAAAAAAGTTGTGTGGCCAATCTGGGGGGGTTAATCCACACACCACCTCCTTCTCCTTCTCTGCTGACAACTCCATCAAAGCTCATATTCCACATTTCATTTTCTGCACTATTTTTCAGATCTGAAATTAATTTTGTTTGTCGATTAGGTTTTTCTTTGATGGTCATATCGGTCTTTGACACCTTCTCTTCAGAACTAAAATCATTAAAGAAAATTCAAGAACCAATCTTAATCTCCACAAAGTAAATGGGATGGTTGTTTGGCTGGGATTTTTTACTTACCATGTACTTGAGCAAAACTTCCCTGTACAACCTCCTATCTTGGCCAAAAACATGGATAGTGGAATATGGCATATCCATTTCCAAAGTCCCTTTCATCTTTGCATCTCATGATCTAGATAAGAACATTCCAAATTTAGGAGGTATATCAACAACCACCACATCCATGACCATATTTTTTGCTGGAATTTGACATAAAGATACCACTAGATCTTTGATTAGTCCCAAGCACTTTACCTTCCTTGAATCAAAGGAGAAAAGGTCTTTGTAAGGCCTTGTAATGTCCAGACCCAATTGGTCCATGACCACCTTGGGCATCATATTATGGGATTCTCCTGAATCTAACATGGCATTGTGCAAAGTCATATCATGAATCTTCAGATTAACATAGAAAGGAGGGACCTCATCAACATCACTACTCTCCTCTACACGTGGGCCAAACAAGATGGAAGGATGATCATCTTATATATTTAAAGTATCAGAAGTTTATTCCATATTAGGCATATTAATGATCTGATTTCTATATTCACTATTATTTATTAGCTCATTGAATGGAACAAAGATTTTAATTCTGGCCATCCCACTTTCAAAGTTAAAGGAAGATGATGTTTTTTCTGCCTCTTTGATGACTTCCTCCTTTCTTGGTTCGGGTGATTTCTTTGGAGGTTCTTCCTTCTTCTTTCCTTTCTCCACAACATCCTTTGAAACATAGTCCTTAGGATGACTCGAAGAAGGTGTATTATTTTGAAATTCTCTTGTGGGATTTCCCTTTGGAGAATTTGCAGGAACCTTTTTGCTTCGAAGATTGTATTGTTTCTAGAATTGCATGATGGAATTTTGCAGTCCTTTCTAATAGTCTTCATTTTCCACTAACAACCTTTCATCATTCTCCTTCATGGATATATCATTTGCATCCATGAACTGATCATTTTCTTCTTTGGTAAAAAACACCTCTGCTTCGCCACCATCACAACAATGCATATTGTCTTCAAAAGTTTCATCAAAAATTTCATTTACATAATTATTTTGAAAAGGAGGTCTTATTTGTTGATCACCATGGTTCCTCTGATATCTTTGTTTGATTTGTGGAACTACTGGTATCCTTTGATTTCTGGGTGGAAAATCAACCTGCTCTCTGGTGTTAGGCTTATTATCTAAATACATCCTTTCCATGAGTTTCTCCATGGTATTCATCATCAACTGAAACCTCTCTTCTGATGACTATGAGGTTGAAGGATTCATCTTATCTTGGACCTTGTTTATGTCTCTGTCATAATTATATTTGATATTTCCTGAATCCATTAGATTTACTTCAATCTATTGCATCACTCATCATATCATCTAGTGAAGTGGATCTTCTTTCTCTCAACAACAAATAAAAATCACTGTCAAAGAAATAAACATATCTAAGTTGAGAAACTCTAGGAGGAGGTTTTAATTTAGTAGGAATTGAGTTGAAAATTTTCATAAATATAGCTGAACAATATTGTATTGTTTCATTAGGTGACCTTCTCATGTTGTTGTACTGAGTTAGAAACTGAAGGGGTTTTTTCTTGTCACCCCACTTTGCAAGAAAACTTATTTCAAAGGCTTCAAAATATGGGATACTTGTTGATGGGAGAGCTCTGAACCATTTTTTGACTTTTCCTGCGAGACTTTGTGTAAACAACCTCATTTTTTCATGTTCATAATCTACTTATTCTAGGTCCACAAAATCATTGAACCATTGTAAGTGATTTTGGGATGCACACTTCCTTCAACATCATACAACTTAATCCTCTGATTATAGTCCCGGGGTAAAGAATGTAACTGAGAAGGTAGGACAACGAGGGAAAACCTAGCTACCATGGCTACAGTAAGAAATTGAAGTGGCTGATTTTTCTAAGTAGGAATCACAACAGGTTTAATAGAGGCAGCTGAAATTAAATCTTGGAACCTCTTCTCATCAAAGATGATTTCATTCAAACTAGATTCAGATCTAGTTCTGAACAGAGTTTGCTCAAATTTCAAATCAAAATCAAGGCCTTCAATGCTTTTTACTCCATCTTTGGGTGAAAATAGATTTATGTCCACACACAAAAAATGAGCTTATTGGATTTTCTTTTCTTTTGTGTACGAGTTTCTCAGGATCAAACACAGGGATTACTGCTTCTGGGTATGGATTTCTTCTGGTATGAATTCTCTTGGGAGCCAGGATTTCTTTCTCAAAATAATTTATTCTATCGGTCTCTTTATAATGGAGTTTTCAAGGTAAATTTAGTTTCAACTAATAAGGTTTTTGATTCACTGCCACCCTCATGAATCAAATCTCAAGCTTTAAGTCATTCTTTTCCCAGGGAAGATTTCACTTTCGTCCCCGACAATGATGCCAAAATGTTATCACTTTATAAATTTGTCTGGATAATAAAACAAATGCCATAGGTAACATAAAAACCAATTTATATCTGGGTACTATCCTGCTCAACTCAGAGAGGGCTCTCTCTTATCACTTGGTCTTTAATAGATGATTTTTCTTTAACAAATTACTGGCTAGGTTTTGTTGCTTTGAAGGTTTTTTTATAAGTTTGTTGGAAAGGAAGGGGAGGGACACTTAGGGCCATGGATTCAAACTTCTAAAAGAGAATGGAAGCATTGACTGGTAAATAGAACTCTCCAGAGGATAAAGGCTAAATTAGGTGATAAATCTGAGTTATAAATTGTAAATTTTCAGAGTGTAAGAAGAAAGGAAAAACATATAACTGTATCAGAGAATTAAATAAATGAATTATGAATTAGTTAGGAAGAGCTTAACACAATTTAAATTTCTTAAGCCAAGAGCATCACAAGATGAATTTTTGGCCTTTAACTATCCAATTTAAACAGAAGATGGTGAAAATGGAATTTAAGCATACAGGGAATACATACAAAGAAAGGAGACGAAACGCAAACCACCGCCATTAGAATATTTTCATGGAAAACTCAGGACATATGCATGTGTATTCTATTCAGCTTAAGAAAATTACATTCAAGTTACAAATAAATAAAATCGTGCCCTTTCACTTCTTCCAACCCCTAATACATTTGGAACTCCTAATATTTATACAAGCTGAGTTCCTTCGGTTTGAAATTGATTACAATGATTAAAATGAAACGCTTTGGTTTTTAAACTGAGTGCAATGATTGCAAAGAAACGTTTCGATTTTGAAACTGATTACAATGATTATGAGGAACAATTTTGGTTTTGAAACCGATTACAATGATTCAACATGAAAGCATTTTTTGATCCTAGTTTCTTGCTCCTCTGGTGCTTCGGTTCCATTCTTTGCCACTTGTTCTTCTCTGGTCTTCCACATGATCTTCCATCTTTGGTGACATCAAGATATCATTTACTAGACCCTGGAAAACTCCATTTTGTCTTACCCAACCTTCCATTGCAAGTCACAAAGAATATTATAATCTATCATTTTCTTAATCAGAATCTCCAAGTCAATGCAAGAAGCATATAACATGACTGGTAGTCCAAGCTTGACTGATTTGAACTGATTCAAAATTTCAAAGTTTGTAATCAGATGCTCCACTAATGTAGATCCTTTTAGATTTTCCTCCAGGGTTTCGAACTTGGAATGATCCATTCTATATTAAGTCAAACCAGAATTGTATTCTTCCTGATCATACAACATTATGTTTCCATCCCAAAATGGTGGAAGTCCTTTGATAAAAAAATCTTCGAACAAATATTTGAACTCCTGTACACTTTGGTACATTTGTGTTACCTTGGTTTGTACTGATTTCAACAGGTTATGTTTAGCAATAAACCTCCTGGCCCAGATAATAAATGTAGTCCTGTATTTAATCCCAATAGTTTGAAGGTATGCAGTAGGAACAACATTGAGTAGATTTATGAAATTTTGGGCCGATTCTGATGGTTTATTTGCTAAAGTTTCATTCAAAACAGTGCACTTGCTTTGGCTATGATGGCTATGTTGTTTTTGTCATTAATTAAATTCAAATATACTCTGAACTTAGTAGCTTCAGTAGCTATAGAGCCCTAGATGATATTCTTGGCCCCTTGCAAAAGACCTTTGCCTCTTAACCTCATCTTTAATTTCTCTATTATTTCTTGCAAGCATTCATTCTCTTTTTGAAGTTAAGCCATTCTTTCATCATTTACATGCATTTCCTGCTTCCATTTCTCTATGCTTCCTTTTATCCATTTGATTTCTCCTTCTTTCAAGATGACTTGTGACAAACCCTGGACAAGTCCTTCGGTGTTTGACCCCACTCATGCAACATGAGCTACAACTACAACTTTTTTAGCAATTTTTTCTTCTCTTGTGACCATTTCACCCTTTCTCGTTATAGCTGCAACACTCTAGCCTAGTAGTCCAATGTATCTTGACGAAATGTTTCATTTTCCTATTCTAGAGCAACCAATTCTGTTGTTTGTGAATTCTCTGTAGCAGACATTTTCAATTTCGTCTTCAAACTTTGAATTAATTTGTCTTTCTCATCCAATGAGGATTTCAACCCCTGGGGGCCTTCAAATCCCAAACTCTTGACCTGAGTCAGCCAAGCTTTGCTAGATGGTTTTTCTTTCCTTAACTGTCCTTCCAATTTCATTGCATATGATGAAAGTTTTGAATTCTTCAAGCTTAAACTCAAGTATTAAAAATATAACATGCCACTAGTATGTTTGTGAAATTTGACCTTGTTTGGGGTAGTGATGTTGTCATATCTTATCTTTATCTCAGAGACTTTGTCTTCATACCTTACAAAGAACATAGACACTACTACATATTGAAAAATTTGTGACGACCACTTGTGATGAAAGTACTCTTTCGTCGCAACATGCAAGAGAAAAAAATTCATTTTTTTTAAATCCATCCCATATTCGTTGCTATCTCAACAATTTTAGTTTGACTAAATTATTATGGTCAATTTTCATCACAAGAGCGATGAATTTAGTTTGTCTGTTGCAAGAGCGATGACTTTAGTTTGTCCGTCGCAAGAGAGATGACTTACCTAACCTTAAAATTGAATGTTGAAAATGACCTAAAATAAATAGGTAAAAAGAATAAATATTTGTAGGTCACATTCGTCACAATTGCGACGATAGTGACCTAAAATTGGACTATAAATATTTGATGATTTAAAGATGTTGCGACAATCTTGCTATAACAACAATGGTTCCAAATGGGTATTTTTGTGCGAAAGAATGCCATAGGATGTTGTTAGAGGTGGGGAAAAAAGAAAAGAGGGTGAAAAGGGTGATGGTAGATGTTATTGCCCTTGTAAAAAATGTTGCCTCAGACGTCCCATAAGAATTTTAATAGCAACATCTACAAAACACTGTAGGAAATATGGTCACATTGATGGCGGATTGAATGACTATCGTCCCATGGTAATTAGCTATATATTCATTATCTTTTTTTATTTTGTTAATTTTATATAAAATTATATATATATGTATATATATTGTTTGAATGTTTGTTATAGTATACACTAATTTTGCATGATTGGTTGTAATTATAAAGTTAGAGTAGCCTTATAACTTTCAGCAGAATATTGCACCAATTATTAGTAGAAATGATGCTGTACAAGCTAAGGAACATCATCATGACCAAGCAAATGAGTATCTCATGGAAGAAGATGACGGGACAAATCAAGTTAATGATCCCATGGAAGAAGATGATGGGACAAATCAAATGATCCAAGATTTGGTTTCGCGGCCGGATGAGGATGGGGAAAATGATGGTATTTATGATGAACCTCTATTAGAAAAGGAAAATAAACGACTTTATGAAGGATCAAGAGCAAATATTCTCTCCGATACATTGTTTCTAGTGAACTTAAAGGTTATGAATAATTTTTCGAACACTTGTATGAAACAGATACTAAGGCATGTAATATGTTTTATCTCATATTATACATAAATGTTGATTTTTTTCTATTTGTTTTTAATGTTAATTACTGTGTAAAATAAGAA
Source organism: Picea engelmannii (assembly GCA_009831015.1). Lineage (NCBI taxonomy): Eukaryota > Viridiplantae > Streptophyta > Pinopsida > Pinales > Pinaceae > Picea > Picea engelmannii. Next base: position 1,226,927 of record ML777966.1, read on the forward strand.
TGCAATTTTTACGATTAATATTCTTACATTAACTAGTTGTTTGTTATGTTGTAGATTGTTAGGTGAATTTTTGTTACCATCGTCAAATATTTTACCTC
>ML777966.1:1272169-1291505 GCA_009831015.1 Picea engelmannii
TGTATGTAAATAGTGGTGAGGAATGATAGGAAAAATGTCTTTCAAATTACTTTTAAAAATGTATTCATAATATTGCATGTGCTTCAAGCGGTGAAAATCATACATCAAGAAAATGTGAAAAGTGGTTTGGGTTTGTTTTTGTACCTCCCCACGGGGGAATAAAAATAAAATAACAAGTGCACATGTCCTATATGATGTAACTTCCTTCCTCTCAAACAATGTTGGACCTCCAAAAAATTTCTCAACAGTGGGGCCAGAACCAACTTGAGGAGAAACCAATGAAGGACAAACAATCAATTATAATGAGGGATGAAGGGGCCATATCTCGAAAATACTAGCAATATTTCCCAACAACCATTCAAAATCTAGCTGAGGTGCAATTGCATCCCATAATCGCCACCTTGGGTAGATAAATCCTAATTTTTGGATACTAAGCTACCTCCATCAAGCACGACATTTAGATTTTCGGCCTCAGAAATCAGTCACGGGCTCAATGCTTTCCTATTGTTGGGTGACCCAAGGAGGCATGCAAAAAACATCTGGACCTCAGCCTTCAACCCTTCATAGGTGTCTCCCTACCTTATGGTATAAGAATGCTTGAGTGGGAGGATTTTTGAACCCTAATTCACAACTTTCTAAGTTTCAAATGAGAAATAATGATGGGGATTTATTTGGATCCCCGTCCCCAAAATCCTAACTTACACTACCAAATTTTATAGGATACTGGTGACTGAAAATTTTATCCTTTTATTGCTTTGGTTGCCAAATAATTTTTCATTCTGCAAATAATTTGAGAAAAAAAAAGAAGGAAAAGAATAAAAGAGGGCATAAAAGAAATTGAATAGAGCCCCATGCAATAACAATGACTTGGTTCATACAGTTTAAACATGGCCAAGTCCTTTTAAATTGATGTTGGTAGGATTAGTTAATAATCTTGGCTAAACTATTTAATCTTAGCCAAGCAAATTATGTTAGCTAGTGAATAAATTTGACCAAACTGCCTAATCTTGATCAAATAACCCCAGGATAAAGTAATTTCTTAGTCCAATTGTTTAATCTGAGCTAAATTTCATAGGTAAGTAGGTTAGAGAATAGGTTATTTTTCCTTATCTCAATAAAACAAGGCATGATGATTGATGTTGAATCATATCTTTGATGTTTAAAATTTGGATGTCTAACCCCCATGGTGATAAAAAGGAAAGCCTGGGCAAACCCACATGAAGTGCTTATCCTAATTTTTCGGAGAAAATATGGGTTTGTGATCACAGATTAAAGAGGGCGCACATATGAATGGCTAAGGTTCTGGCACTCAGATCTACGCTTGACAAGTTTTTCCGGACCCTCCCGACCATTCTACCTTTAACGGTAGGGGGGGAGTTTGGAATCATGGATAAAAAAGGCACACATATGAATGACTGAGATGTCGGCAACTAGAATTCTATACCCCCTGAACATTCTTATTTTAATGGTGGGGGGGTGGGGGTCTGGAATGCTGGTTAAACATTGCATGCAAATCTACAGTCCATCGACAGGCACACAGATGGATGAGTAATGGTATTTTTCGGACCCCCCTGACCGGTCTGGCTTTAGAGAAGGGGGGGGGTCCGAAATGGGATGTTTTGCTGGCGGGCCCCCTTTCTAACATGGCAGTAATCCATTTATCCCGACTCCTGCCACTTACCACTTACCATTTTCTGACATACCCCCCATCTCCCCATGACATCATTTTCCATTATTTTCCCCTAAGTATCACATCTCATTACTCTGTCAGTCCATTCCCCCTGTTCATCCATTACAAGTCCCTTCACCATGGTCATTTCACAATCAACACCCTCCATGTCACTCGGTCGTATTCATCATTCGTTGTTACCTACCATCTCACGCTCCAAAAGACCCATTGGCCATTTATTACAGGCTAACTTATCTGTTATCCTGCTGCTCTGTCCCCCGTGGCCAACGGGTATCCGTTTTATCAAAACTACTCTTTTCCTTCATTCTCCCATTGCTTACTTCATCCTCACACTAGAGATTTTCTCCTTGTCTTCTCTCCATTTCAGTCAACCATCCAAAGCCACAGTCATCCTCACTAATGTTTTGTTTGAATTGCAGGTATTTTCACAGTGATGGCGCCAAAATCCAAGAAATCAGAAGCCGAGGAAAATCCTTTCCTCTTGCCTCCTGTTGACCTTGACAGAATCCATTTGGCCGACAAAGATCACTTAATCGCAGACACCAAGGGAAAATTTGACTTTGCAGATTTGCAATCATGGCTCAAAGACACTTTCTTAGATCAGAGCGATGAAATTCGGCTCTGGGAGTCCAACCTTCCTCTGTATATTTTCCCCTAGGTTCACCATTTCCCTAAATTTTCCCTCAAATGCTAGGCTCATCACCTCCCCAACCAGAGAGCCATAGTATCTTCATCAGGAGAAACTCTGTTCTTCATCACACCAGAGGCCATTGATCAAATGATGTAGATATCCAAAACTGAATCTGCCTCCCCTTTTAATCTTGAAGTCATAACAAAGTTGTACCAGAAACTATATTTCCCTCAGAGAGCCCAGATTTTCAAGCTTTTCCTCCCATAGGTTGCTCATCTCCCCAAGACAAATTCCATGTATCCTTCCTCCTTGTTCTCATAGAAGGGAAACCAATTCATTTCATCGCTCTATGCTCTGCTCGGTTATTTTTCAGACCAATTGGTGGATGAACCCATATTGGGTTTTTTGTCCATTTTCTCCACAGAAGAAAGACCTACCACTCAGTTTGACTACAACACTTTCCTAGCAGACAATATTCACAAACAATTTTCAAATTTCTCCACAGTGGGCATGTTCCGATATTCCTCAATACCGGCCTACATGTTCACTTTATTTCAAGAGGACAGGTTCCCCTTTTCAATGCAGAAAATGGACAAAGATGGGAGGCCGCAGGAGGTAATAGCCCGGACTCTACTACTCAGAAAAAATTCCACAAAGTTCAGTTTCAAACAGTTTATTGAGCAGTTTTACCACCTAGTGGTGAGCATGCTCAGTGGAAGACTTGAACCAAGAATACATAAGGAGTTTCAGAGGATCTTACACCTCTCATACCTTGCAAAAACTGGAGGCTGGTATCTTTATCAAAACCACACCGAGATCAGAGTATATGGATGTGAGTTAGCTCCATACAAACTGCCCAAGTATCTTCCTGTGAGGATATTTTCCCTAGAGTACATAAGGCAAATGATTAACTCCAATGACATATATTATGTCTCTCTGAAAAAGAAACATCAACTTAGAATTAAAGATAAAATAGGGTCTTTCATCTGTAATAGCCGAGGCGTCGGGGAGGAAGCAAACTGATTGTTGAAAGAAATGAAGTTTCATGTTAGCTTCATATGGCACTATGATCCATGCCGGATAATTTCTGAGATGAGGGTTAAAAATAAAAATGGTCCATATGTTCATACACCCAAGCCTGAGATAGAGAAGTTTGCAAATCAAACAGAATGGGAGCCGAACACTCTGGTAGAGATAGAACAGCAGGACCCTTCGGTCACCATCTCACAGACAACTACACCATAGGTTCCCAAAGAGAAAATATCTAGGAAGGATACTTCACCTTCTATCACCGAAGTCTTGACTGAAGATTTCCAATTACCCACCAAAAGGCCAAAATCCAATCATACATCTGACACGACTAGTGAAAAGGAAATCCAATCCACTACAATTATGAAAGATGATCAGTCACTTCTTAGGACAATAAGTAAACAAATCATGTCTAGAGTTTCATATAAGAAGCCTATTGATACTCCACTAGTTGACCAGCCAAGTAAAGTAGGACCAAAGTTGAGTGTTTTTTAGAAGTATGACCTGATCAAAAAGAAAAATCAGACGCTGACCAACAATACTTATGCTCATTTTGGGAAACAGACATCAATGACACATCACAGACTATTTTCTACATTCGATACAGAGAAGGGTATAATGCACATGGATTTTCTGTAGGCATAGGTGACGGACCTGAAAGTAATAACTAATTACAAAAGAGAAACATTCAAGTTTCTTAGTAGAGATGTGGATCCCACTGATCAGATGGATCTGCACAGGAAAACTGGAGAAATGGTTTTCTCCACATTGGCAAATGCTTCTACTACGGCTGCTAAATTACAGATATCTCTGAGCAATGTTTAGACACAACTGAAATTAGAAAAGATATCATTCTTTGCAAAGGATAACAAAATTAAGACGTTGGAAGAATTGGTCCTCAAGATCGGGTATGACCCCTCGAATGTGAAAGTAGTTGAGGAGATGACAAAAAATAAAAATGTTGATATAGCGTCTCTAAGGAAATAGTTAAAATTGCCACCAATGGAAGATGCACAGGCAAAGGATGTAGCTGAGACAGAAGGGGAAAAGGATGAGATTCTCAAGTTGATCATGGAGAAGAATGCACAGTTGAAAGAGATGGAAGCAGAACTAGAAATGTTAGTGAAACAGAAGGAACAATCAAAGCCTATGGAAGTCATTCCATTGAGTGCAGTTCCACTCATAGGAGTAAGCACAACATCTGCAGTGGGAATCTCCTCAGCAACTCCACTAACAGCTCTGGAGAAGACAATAGAACTAGAAAAATCCATGGAGGAGATGAATTTGCAAGAGACAGATACTGGAAGACTTAAAAAGGAGGTTGAGAACCTTCAGGAACCCAAGTCTTCTTACCAAACCAGTTACTCTATGGTGAAATAAACATCAGACAAGCTCAAACAGGAATTGCAACAACTTCAAAAGAAAACAGTGGTAGGCAAAACACTTGTTGAGGCCAAGGAAAGTGTCTGGATGGATATCTCCAAATCCATAAATGAAATATGGCCTATGGTACAAATCATGTTCGAGCAAAATGAACTATTGCAAAGAAGCAAGCAGGCTATTGAGAGAATAAGAGGAGAATTGGGAGAGATGCCCACATAAGCCACTGAGATCATTAAATTTTTGAATTTAAAAACCAGAGAAGATTTAGAGGAGTTGAAGATTGAAGATATGATGGAAACGATCCTCGAAGTCAAGAGGGTTCTGACCAAAATAAGACTAATGCTACAGCTGGAGGAAAAGGTTCAAATTATGGGCATGGGAGTGCAAATATTTTTCAGCAAAATTGAAGCTCTGCAGAAGAAAGGCCTCCCTCGCTTAGGGGTCATAAATGACAAGTTAATGACACTCTCTGATTATAAAAAGAAGCTAGCCATAGTGGCCAAAGATAGCTCGAAATTATCTGGAATACAAGGCAGTATAATAGGCAAGGCATTCTTATAAGCTTTACAGTCAGACATCAACATACAGCACGAGATCCAGTATATTTTCATTGTCAAGCCAACTTTTGCCAAGTATAAAGAGATGGATGAAATATACCGAAGACTACTCAAAGTCATCATTCCCAGTCACCTTCGATGGGAAGAGCTATGCAATCTGATTGAGTAAGAGATGAGGTGTCCAAGCCCAATCAGTAATCCAATCGGATGAAGTCGTGTAGAGGAATCACCAATGGTTTACCCCAGAAATCAACAAGAATATTTCAACACATCATCAAACAGTTCCTGAATTTTTGTATCTTGTTGAGTTAGTTAGCTAAATTTAGAACTGCCACATCCTGATCTTTAATGATAGGATCATATGTAATTTTTTATTATAAATAGTTCAAACTTTAAAGTACCAAGGGTTKATATTTACGCCCTGTAATCCATAAAGAATGTAATTGTTTATCAAGAGATCTTCCAGTAATACAAAKGGATGTTTCACAGGATTCTTGYGTGTTATTCATTGGTGATKTTTACTTTTATGTGTTAAAAGTTTCTCTCGCTCAATTGCCATATTGTTTTCTAATCTAATCTTTTAAAAGTAGCGCATGTTGTAGGATTTATCTTTGTATACCCTGTTTCCGACTTTGAAAGATCWTAATGTTTATCTTTTTGATATTACAGTGAAGAAATTCTTAAATGCTTCTTTACTTTAATAGATATTCTCATCTTTTCTKCTATCCATCACTTTACTGCTAAAGAATCCAATGAATGCATTATCTTTCCCTGTGAAAAGAATCTTTTAATTTWTGTTTAGATCTCTGTCTTKATAATATAGACCCCATAGCCCAATGGAGGTGTAAAAACCTTTTCATCCAACTTAACAAAAACAKAAACAAACCATTCAATCTTATTTTATTTAACTAGCCTAATATCTCAAAGTTAAARCATATCTAAATCATACAGAGAGATCCCTCTCTGAAGCTGGTAGGGCTAGATTCCAGTTTCGAAGTGGTTGGATAAAGTTACCACTGGTAAATTTCTTCTACTATGATGACATCTGGGAATTTACAAAGCATTGACATAGTGGCGACTCCACTGGTGAACTGAACAAACTTTCAACCCCACGATTTCATTTCCCTAGAAGAAAACATTGTTTTTGAACTAATTATAAATCTGAGAAAGAAATAATGTTCAGAGGTTGTTAAAATCTTGTACATAGTAAAGTCGGATTCATAACAATAAAAATAAATAAAATTAAAAAATATGGCTCCTAAAAGAGGTTATACTCGATCCCACCCAAATCCAAAATCTGTAGTAGCAATTGATAATCCATAATAGTTACTAAAAAAGAAGACCATTGCAGAAGGTTCAGGGAGTCATAGTCCCCTTCACAGGTCCCCTTCTCTTCCAGAGGAACTTGTTTCCCTTCAGGATCTCGACTTTGACACTATTTTTGAACAAAGCCTATTTAGAACGAAATCTGATAGCTTTGTGACTGAAATCATTTTAGATCCAACCATCCTGCAACCCCAGACCCCTGAATTACTATCTGCCAGGGCAGACCTTGATAAAATATTCCTTGGAGAATCTGACAAGCTAGAAATTTTGGTAGCAAATCTTGATCAAGATTTACACCAAGCCCACTTCCAGCAGTCAGTCGAACTTTCTGCCATATCTATCATTGCAGCCTCTGTAAAACCTCAACCCGCTCACTCTGTGCCTAGTAATCCTTCATCCTCCTCATCTTCTGTCACCGCCCCACCTACCATCCAAGTTGTTGTCCTGCCTCCTCCACCTATCATGGCAGCCAAATATGCTCCCTTGGTGTTGGTTGCACCTTTACACACTATGCCCCAATACTATCAAACAAGACTTCCACAGTTCAATGGTATTGGGACCTTGAATGCATAACAACACGTTGATAAAATGAATGACTATTTTGACTTTCAGGAAGTGGATGAAGCTGATGTTCAAATGAGACTATTTGCATAGAGTCTGACTGGGGACGTTAAGAAATGGTACAAAGGCTTACATGCTGCATCAATGGTCGACCTTACAATGTTTCAAAGAAGTTTTTTGGATAGATGGGAGGTAAAGAAAAATCCTTTCCAGATCTTGTCAGAATACAAAAACATCAGAAGGAATCAAGGAGAGACAATACATGACTACTGCACCCACTTCAACAATCTGTACAATGCAATTTCAACCGATATTAAACCTCCATAAGGTTTGGGGTTGATAAAATTCCTTGACAGTTTCGACGTTGATATGTCATATCAATTAAGGGAAAGAAACTCTACCACTCTGGAGGACATGCATAAAAGTGCAATAAGTGTGGAGGCCAACCTGTTACCTAGAAGGGCACAAAAGAGGAAGGAGAGGAGAGTCACGATTAAAGAGAAACCTTCCACATCCTCTTCTGATGCCAAATTGGATTCCTTAGCTAGAGTAATGGAAAGGATGATGGAGAGACTTACTATAGCCGAAAGAAATCCTCCTAGAGAAAACCCATCGGCTCTACAAATTCAGAATCCTAACTTCAGAAGAAATCCTCCTCAAATCAGGCAGAGAGATCCTAGGGATCAAAGAGAACAGAGGGGTCCTGATCAATAGATCAGACCACCCCTATAGGAAAATTATGCTGATGAAGGTGAAGAGACAATTGAAGAATTATATGACACACATATAAACCTCATGGGCGTTCACAACAATGAAGCCATCTTCTTTATTAAATAGAGTTAAGTGAAGAAGCCAAGGAGACAGATCAACAGGCATTTGAAAACACCATTTTGGAGGTACACAAGCAGTACAATCTGCGAAGCAAAAAGATAGATGAAAATCCCCCCCAAAAAGTAACCAAAACAAAGAAAATAGTCGAAACCAAGAAAACCTCAGAGCCTTCTACCAAGAAGATCCCTGAGAAAGGTAATGTTGAACCTCTAGCAAAAAGAAACCCTACCATTTTAAAAAGATCAACGCAGACTGAGGTTTCATCAACCAATCGACCAAGTACTTCTGCCCAGAAAACTATGGTGGACAGACTAGAATTGTTGAGCCAAAGAAGAGCACCTACTCCTTTCAGCCTTGAAGGGGAATTAGCCAAAGTGAAGATTTCTATTCCCCTTTTCAAGTTGATGAGTAAGAACATTTACCGATCACAAGTGATCAAAGCACTGAGAATTGAGCCTGATATAGGCATGAAGGCCTTAACCGTCGGATCTGTGAATCATTTGGACACAGTAAATCTTACCGATGATCAACCTGAACTCCTATTTGTCCCTAAAGTTGATGGTCAGACTGACACTGGTGATGTCACTCCTTTTTACATCAGCCTTAATATACACGACCTGATTCTGCACAATGCTATGTTAGATTTGGGTGCTTCCCACAACCTGATGCCTAAAGCAGTGATGGAAAAACTGGGACTCAAGGTCACCAGGCCCTACAAGTATTTGCACTCTTTTGACTCCATCAAAGTTAGATGTATCGGGTTAATCAAAGACTTATGCATCACCCTAGTTCAGATTCCAACAAAAAGCATGGTTATGGATGTTTTGGTCACAGACATTCCCCTGAAATATGTTATGTTGTTGTCCAGGTCTTGGGGGACCAAGTTGAAAGGCACGTTGCAGTTGGATATGTCATATGCCACCATCCTAGTATTCAGACAACATAGAATACTGTACAGAGAGACGCTGATGAAATATATGGTCAGCAACCAAGAAATGCCACATAACTATCCTCTGTACTCTGCACACTTCGATCTAGATTCCTTCATCCTATATAATGATGGCGATATGGAAGAACAAATCGCTCAGCTGGAAGAAGATACATTTGACCCGAAAAAAGGCTAAGAAATCACTAAGGCAAAAGGGAAGGAAATCGTAATAAGTGAAGAATTTCCAGCAGATTTATGGAGCATGGACTTTGATGGAGCTGTAAGCAAAGAGGGAGCCGGAGCAAGAGTTTGGTTGCATAATCACAAATCCAGGTATTCGGAGAACCATTCTTACAAACTGAATTTTCAATGCACTAACAACATATCCGAGTACGAAGCTTTGATGCTCGGTCTGAAACTACTAAAGAAGGTTGGTGCCAAACAAATCATGGTAAGAGGCAATTTTGAATTAATTATCAAACAAATTAAAGGTGAGTATGCAGCAAAACAACCCAGGCTTAGAGCTTATAGGAATGTTGTTTTGGATGCCCTTCAATGTTTCACAGAAATTGATTTGCAGGTGATGCCCAGGGGACAGAACATTTTAGCGGATGGTTTAGCTAAGTCAGTAGCTACATGAAATATACCTTTTTGTTCCACTCGCCCATACATGGTGGAGGTGAAGTGAAGACCGACTCTCCCGGAAAACATCAGATAATGGCAGGTATTTGGGAACGATGACCAAATTGAAGATTTTATACAATGTAAAAATGATTTCAAGTGTACAAATATAGACTTAGAAAATGATGATGAAAATGTAAATAAATCTGTTTTTGGAAATAATAGTGTAAATAAAATAGATTCAGAAGAATCAGGTGAAGATGAGATAGATTATGATGTTTTTCATTTAAAGAGTAATGTTTTACCTAGGGGTTTAGTTTCATTAGAAGACTTATTTGATTTTAACGATGTAGCTAAAAAACCTAAAATTGAAGCGAGTGGTAAAGAGGTTGAAGACTGTAACATAGGGACATAAGAGAAACCCAAGATGGTAAAACTTCCCAAATCTTTACCCGCTGAGAAAAAAGTCAAATACATTGAACTTTTCAAGGAATATGTGGACGTGTTTTCTTGGGGTTATGAAGACTTAAAATCTTATGACACAAGCATCATACAACATAGGATCCCGATAAAAGAAGAAAAAAAACCTTTTAGATATAAACGGAGGGGAATCAATCCCAATTTACTTCCCCTAATAGAAAAAGAAATCAAAAAGATGTATGATGCCAAAATCATAGTTCCCTTACGATTTTCCAAATGGGTTTCAAATCTGGTCCCAACTCGAAAGAAAATTGGGGAAATCAGGATTTGCATTGATTTCTGAAACCTGAACAAGGTTTCCCTAAAGGAAAACTACCCACTGCCAAAAATGGACCACATATTACAAAAGGTAGTTGGATCCAACTGAATCTCCATAATGGATGGTTTCTCAGGCTATAACTAGGTTCTCGTTCACCCAGATGATCAAGAGAAAACAACTTTCACAACACCTTGGGGTACCTTCATGTACGTGAAAATGTCTTTCGGTTTGATGAACGCTGGGGCCACTTTCAAAAGAGTGATGGAAATCAATTTTGTGGAAGAAATTAGCAGGTTTATTGTCATTTATCTGGATGACGTAACTATTTATTCCCAGTCCGATGAAGAGCACTTACAACATCTCAGACGAGTGTTTGAGAAATGCAGGAAATTTGGGATTTTTCTAAATCCTAAGAAAATCCTTTTCGTATTAGAGGAAGGTAAACTGTTAGGGAACATAATCTCTAAGGATGGAATTAAGATATATCCCAACATAATAGAAGCCATTCAAAAATTGGAACACCCAAGGAATATCAAAGAGTTACAATCTTTCATTGGCAAAATAAAATTCCTGAGAAGATTCATACCTAACCTGGCTGAGCTTCTTAGGAACATCACCAACATGTTAAAAAAGGACACAAAAATAAAATGGGACATTGAATCCAAATAGTCTTTTGAGCAAGTTAAACATGCACTCACACAGGCTCCAATTTTGATCAGTCCTGACTTCACCAAATATTTTTACTTTTTCTCTTTCACTTCTGAACATACCATTGCAACAGTATTACTACAAAAAAACAACGAAGGGTATGAACAACCCATAGTATTTTTAAGTAAATCTTTAAGATATGTTGCTTTGAATTATAAAATAATGGAGAAACAAGCTTTTTCCCTGGTAGAAGCCATAAAGGATTTTAGAGTATATATTCTCCATTCCCACACCATTGCATACGTTCCGAACGTCGCAGTAAAGGAAATTTTAACCCAGGACAATCCATATGGCAGAAGAGGAAAATGGATTGCTATTATTTTGGAGTACGACATAGAGATTAAGCCTACTAACTTGATTAAAGGTCAAGGTCTAGCAAAGTTAATGGCTAAGTCTAATTTCCATGCTCTTGATATTAATTTCTTATCTCCAGTAGATGAACCGGGAGAGCAGGAAACTCCAAGTGTGAAAGAGGTATTTCTGAACTCTCCATGGTACGCAGACTTGATATTTTCTTTGCATAACTTACAAGCTCCCCCTGGTCTGACCAAAACTAAAGCTAGGTTTTTGAAATTGAAAGCATTAAAATTTTGCATTCTGGAAGACAATCTTTATTGGAAGGATCCTGGAGGTATTTTGTTGAATTGTCTGTTAAAGGATGAAGCTGAAAAAGTATTGCAGGATTTTCATGCAGGAAACTGTGGTGGTCACCTGAGTTGGAAGACCACAGCTAGTAAAATCCTCAGAGTTGGGTTCTATTGGCCTACACTATTCGTTGATGTGCATCAGAAAGTGAGTTTGTGCCATAAATGTCAGGTGTTCGAGGGAAAAAAGAAACTCCTTCCTTTGCCCCTGAAACCAATCTATGTTGAAGCTCCTTTCCAGCAATGGGGATTAGACTTTATCGGAGAAATACATCCTCCCTCTTCAGGCCAGCACATGTGGATTCTTACTGCTACGGACTATTTCACAAAATGGATTGAAGATGTACCAAGTAGGCAAGCTACTGATTATGTCATTATTAAATTTCTAGAAAATAATATCTTGTCTCATTTTGGGTGTCCAAGAAAAATCATAATTGACAATGCAACTGCTTTTTGATCTAAGAATCTCATAGATTTTTTCAACTAGTATCATATCGGTTTGGGACACTTCACAACTTATTACCCTCAGGGAAATGGGCTAGCTGAATCATCCAATAAAACCTTGGTGAACATTATTAAGAAGACGTTGTAAGAAAACAAAAAGTCATGGCATAACAAGCTGGTTTTTGCACTGTGGGCCGACAGATTGACCACTAAGAGGTCAATTGGTATGTCTCCATATTAATTGGTCTATGGCACTGAAGCAATTTTTCCTACCTCCTTAGGTGTTCCTGTCATGAAAATGTTGCAAGAGATGCAAGCCGAGCCGAACGACTCCCAAAGAAGGATAAACCAGATGATCCACTTGCAATAGTCTAGAGAAGAAGTATACAACAAAACTTAGGTTGTCCAGGAGAGCATTAAAAATATCTTTGATAAAAGAACTAAAGAAGATGACTTTGAGCTAAGTGATATGGTTCTGAGGTGGGATGCTCGAAATGAAGATAAGGGGAAGCATTGCAAATTCGACAGTCTATGGAAGGGACCTTACATGATTCAAGCATTCAGAGGAAATAATGCTTTTATGCTCAACAACAACAATGGGACCAATCTACCGGAAGGACCTGTGAATGGTAGAATGCTGATGCATTATTCCCCTCCTGAGTAGGGACCTTCAGTCACACCTTTCCATTGTACAAATCATTTCAAAAAAAAAAAAAAAAGATTTCAGAACATCAGGAAACATGATTCTTGGCACTTCACAAGGAGAGTACCATCCCCCGATGGAGCCGCTGTTGTAACCCTATAATTTATAGGATCAGCTGGTGACTAAATTTTTTATCCTTTTATAGCTTTGGTTGCCAAATAATTTTTCATTCTGCAAATAATTTTAGAAAAAAAAAAGGAAATGATTAAAAGAGGGCATAAAAGAAATTGAATAGAGCCCCATGCAATAACAATGACTTGGTTCATATAGTTTAAACATGGCCAAGTACTTTTAAATTGATGTTGGTAGGATTAGTGAATAAGCTTGGCTAAACTGTTTAATCTTAGCCAAGCAAATTAAATTAGCTAGTGAATAAATTTGACTAAATTGCCTAATATTGGTCAAATAACCCCAGGATAGAGTAATCTCTTAGTCCAATTGTTTAATCTGGGCTAAATTTCATAGGTAAGTATGTTAGAGAATAGGTTGGTTTGCCTTATCTCAATAAAAAAAGGCATGATGATCGATGTTGAATCATATCTTTGATGTTTAAAAGTTGGATGTCTAACCCCCATGGTGATAAAAACAGGGAAAGCCCGGGCAAACCCACATGAAGCACTTATCCTAAGTTTTCGGAGCAAATATGAGTTTGTGCTTATAGATTAAAGATGACGCAAAGATGAATGACTGAGGTGTTGGCTCTCAAATCTATGATTGACAAGTTTTTTCGGACCCCCCCCCCCCGACCATTCTACCTTTAACGGTAGGGGGAGGGGGGTCTGGAATCATGGATAACAAAGGCACACATATGAACGGGTGAGATGTCGACACCTAGATCCATGATGGAGATTGAATTTCAGACCCCCCGACTACTCTTGTTTTAACGGGGGGGGGGTCCAGAATGTTGGTTAAACATTGCACGTAGATCTACGGTCCAGCGGTAGGCACACCGATGGAATTTTTTGGACCCCCTTGACAGGTCTTTTTTTAACGATGGGGGGGGGGTCCAGAATGGGATGTTTTCTGGTGGGCCCCCTTTCTAACGTGGCATGAATCCATTGCTCCATACTCCTGCCACTTACCACTTACCATTTTCTGACATACCCCCTGTCTCCCCATGACATCATTTTCCATTATTTTCCCCTAAGGGTCACGTCTCATTACTCTTTCAGTCCATTCCCCTTGTTCACCTATTACAAGTCCCATAACCATGGTCATTTCCCAATAAACACCCTCCATGTCACCCGATCATATTCATCATTCGTTGTTACCTGCCATCTCACACTCCAAAAGACCCGTTGGCCATTTATTACAAGATAACTTATCCGTTAGCCTGCTAATCTGTCCTCCGCGCCCAATGGGTATCCATTTTCTCAAAACTACTCTTTTCCTTCATTCTCCCATTTCTTACTTCGTCCTCACACCAGAGATTTTCTCCCTGTCTTCTCTCCATTTCAGTCAACCATCCAAAGCCACAATCATCCTCACTAATGTTTTGTTTGAATTGCAGGTATTTTCACAGTGATGGTGCCAAAATCCAAGAAAGCAGAAGCCAAGGAAAATCCTTTCCTCCCGCCTCCTATTGACCTCAATAGGATCCATTTGGCCGACAAATATCACTTAATTGTAGACATCAGGTGCGAATTTGACTTCGTGGATTTATAGTCATGGCTAAAAGACACTTTCTTAGATTAGAGCGATGAAATTGGGCTCTAGGAGTCCAACCTTCCTCTGTATCTTTTCCCCCAGGTTCACCATTTCCCTGAATTTTCCCTCAAATGCCAGGCTCATTACCTCCCTGAACAGAGAGCCATAGTATCTTCATCAGGAGAAACTTTGTTCTTCATCACACCAGAGGCCATTGATTAGATGATTCATATACCCAGAACTGAATCTGCCTCCCCTTTTAATCTTGAAGTCATAACAGAGTTGTACCAGAAATTATCTTTCCCTCAGAGAGCCCGAAGTTTTGAGCTTTTCTTCCCACAGGCTTCTCATCTCCCCAAGACAAATCCCCTATATCCTTCCTCCCTGTTCTTAGATAAGGGAAACCAAGTCATTTCATCTCTATATTCTCTTCTCGGTTATTTTTCAAACCAATGGGTGGATGAACCCATATTGGGTTTTCTATCCATTTTCTCCACAGAAGAAAGACCTACCACTCATTTCGACTACAACACTTTCCTGGAAGATGGTATTCACGAACAGGTTTCAAATTTTTCCACAGAGGGCATGTTCCAATATTCCTCGATACTAGCCTACATGTTCACTTTCTTTCAAGCAGACAGGTTCCCCTTTTCAATGCAGAAAATGGACAAAGATGGGAGGTCACAGGTGATAACAAATTGGACTCTGCTACTCAGACAAAATTCCACAGAGTTCAGTTTCAAACAATTTATCGAGCAATTTTACCACCCAGTGGTGAGCATGCTTAGTGGCAAACCTGAACCAAGAATAAATGAGGAGATTCAAAGGATCTTACACCTCTCAGACCTTGCAAAAATTGGAGACTGGTATCTTTACCAAAACCACACCGAGATCAGAGTATATGGATGCGAGTTAGCTCCATACAAATTGTCCAAGTGTCTGCCTGTGAGGATATTTGCCTTGGAGTACATCAGGAAAATGATTAACTCCGATGACATACATTTTGTGTCTCTAAAAAAGAAACAACAACTTAGAATTAAAGGGAAAATAGGGTCTTTCATCTTTAATAGCCAAGGCACCAGGGAGGAAGCAAACAGACTTTTGAAAGAAATGAAGTTTCATGTTAGTTTCATATGGCACTATGATCCATGTGGGATAATTTCTGAGATGAGGGTTAAAAATAAAAATGTTCCATATGTTCATACACCTAAGCCTGAGATAGAGAAGTTCGCAAATCAAACAGAATGGGAGCCAAACACTCTGGTAGAGATAGAACAGTAGGACCCTTTGGTCACCATCTCACATACAACTACACCACAGGTTCCCAAAGAGAAAATATCCAGGAAGGATACTTCACCTTCTGTCACCGAAGTCTTGGCTGAATATTTCCAATTACACATCAAAAGGCCAAAATCCAGTCATACATCTAACACGGCTGGTGAAAAGAGAATCCAATCCACTACAACTATGAAAGATGATCGGTCACTTCTTAGCACAAGAAACAAATAGATCATGTCTACAGTTTCCTCCAAGAAGCCTATAGATACTCCACTAGTTGACCAACCGAGTAAAGTAGGACCAAAGTTGAGTGTTTTTGAGAAGTATGACCTGATCAAAAAGAAAAATTAAACGCTGACCAAAAGTACTTATGCTCAGTTTTGGAAACAGACATCAACGACACAACACAGACTGTTTTCTGCGTTTGATACAAAGAAGGGTAGAATGCACATGGCTTTTCTACAGGCACAGGTGCCATACCCGAAAGCAATCATTGATTACAAAAGAGAAGCATTCAAGTTTCTTACTAGAGATGTGCATCCCGCTGATCAGATGGATCTACATAGGAAAACTGGAGAAATTGTTTTCTCCACGTTGGAAAATGCTTCTACTGTGGTTGCTAAATTACAGATATCTCTGAACAATGTTCAGACACAACTGAAATTAGAAAAGATATCATCCTTTGCAAAGGATAACAGAATTAAGACGTTGGAAGAATTGGTCCTCAATATTGGGTATGACCCCTCGAATGTGAAAGCAGTCGACGAGATGTTAAAAAAGAAAAATATCGATATAGAATCTATGAGGAAATAGTTGAAACTTCCACCAATGGAAGATGCACAAGCAAAGGAGATAGCTAAGACAGAAGGGGAAAAGGATGAGATTCTCAAGTTGATCATGGAGTAGAATGCACAGTTGAAAGAGATGGAAGTAGAACTGGAAAGGTTAGTGAAAGAGAAGGAACAATCAAAGCCTATGGAAGTCATCCCATTGAGCGCAATTCCACTCACAGGAGTAAGCACGACATCTGCAGCGGGAATCCCCTCAGTAGAAATTCCCTCAGCAACTCCACTAACAACTCTGGAGAATATAGTAGAACTGGAAAAATCCATGGAGGAGATGAATTTGCAAGAGACAGAGATTGGCAGACTTAAAATGGAGGTTGAGAACCTTCAAGAACTCAAGTATTCTTACCAAACCAGTTACTCCATGGAGAAACAAACATTAGACAATCTCAAACAGGAATTGCAACAACTTCAAAAGAAAACAGTGGCAGGCAAAACACTTGTTGAGGCCAAGGAAAGTGTCTATATTGATATCTACAAATCCATAAATGAAATATGGTCTATGGTACAAATCATATTCGAGCAAAACGAACTAGTGCAAAGAAGCAAGCAGGCTATTGAGAGAATAAGAGGAGAGTTGGGAGAGATGCCCACAGAAGCCACTAAGATCATTAAATTTCTGAATTAAAAAACCAGAGAAGAGTTAGAGGAGTTGAAGATTGAAGATAGGATGGAAATCATCCTCGAGGTCAAGAGGGTTCTAACCAAAAGAGGACTAATGCTACAACTAGAGGAAAAGGTCCAGATTATGGACACAGGAGTGCAAAGATTTTTCAACAAAATTGAATCTCTGCAGAAGAAATGCCTCCCCGGCTTAATGGTCATAAATGACAATTTAATGACACTCTCTGATTATAAAAAGAAGCTAGCCACAATGGCCAAAGATAGTTCGAAATTCTCAGGAATACAGGGCAGTATAACGGGCAAGGTGTTCTTAGAATATTTGCAGTCAGACATTAGCATACAACACGAGATCCAGTATATTTTCATTGTCAAGCCAATTTTTTCCAAGTATACAGAGATGGATGAAATATACCGAAGACTACTCAAAGTCATCATTCTCAGTCACCTTCGATGGGAAGAGCTATGCAATCTGATCGAGTAAGAGATGAGGTGTCCAAGCCCAGTCAACAATCCAATCGGACAAAGTCGTGCAGAGGACTCACCAACGGTTTACCCCATAAATCAACATGAAGATTTCAACACATCATCAAATAGTTCCTGAATTTTTGTATCTTGTTGAGTTAGTTAGCTAAATTTAGAACTTCCACGTCATGATCTTTAATGATAGGATCGTATGTAATTTTTGATTATAGATAATTCAAACTTGGAAGTACCGAGGGTTGATCTTTACGCCCTGTAAGCCATAAAGAATGTAATTGTTTATCAAGAGATCTTCCAGTAATACAAAGGGATGTTTCACAGGATTCTCGTGTGTTATTCATTGGTGATGTTTTCTTTTCTATGTTAAATGTTTCTCTCGCTCAGTTGCCATATTGTTTTCTAATCTAATCTTTTAAAAGTAGCGCATGTTGCAGATTTATCTTTGTATACCTTGTTTTTTAATTTGAAAGATCTTAATGTTTATCTTTCTGATATTACAGTGAAGAAATTCTTAAATGCTTCTTTACTTTAATAGATATTCTCATCTTTTCTGCTATCCATCACTTTGTTGCTAAAGAATCCAATGAATGCATTATCTTTCCCTGTGAAAATAATCTTTTAATTTCTGTTTATATCTCTGTCTTTGTAATACAGACCCCATAGCCCAATGGAGGCATAAAAACCTTTTCAGCCAACTTAAAAAAAACAAAAACAAACCATTCAATCTTATTTTATTTAACTAGCCTAATATCTCAAAGTTAAAACATATCTAAATCATACAAACAGATCCCTCTCTGAAGCTGGTAGGGCTAGATTCGAGTTTCGAAGTGGTTGAATAAAATTACCTCTGGTAAATTTCTTCTACTCTGACGACCTCTGGGAATTTACAGAGCATTAACAGGTTCATTCAATATGGGATCATTTTTTAGTTTGGTTAGATCGTGGATATTGATTCAATCCAAAAAATGCATGATAGGAGTGGGTCCTTCCATGTTTTGGTAGGAAGTGGTTCCTTGGGAGCTTGTACTTTGTGAAAAAATTTGGGCTCTGCCTCCTTATGTTGGGGGGTTTGTTTGTGAGTTGCTTGGGATATTGGTTCTGAGTACAGTGGCTCCTAGTAATATTGAGACTAGTACCATAGAACTTGTTGGAGTTACTTCACACACACCTAGGATTTATTTTTCCTAAGGTTATTCCTTGTTTATTAGTCATAATTAGTCATTATCCAGTCTCCTATATTTTATTGGAGAATATTCCACCTGAAGAATATTCTCTTTCAGTTGACACTTCAGTTTGACTAGTTGAATTGAGTTTAGATGTTGCATTGGTTTTGTCACCATGCAACATTAGGATCCTCACCAACTCACTACTCTTTGTTCAGTCAGTTAACTGAAGACTAGTTGACTAGTTAACTCAGTTAGGTGGCAGTTCACTCTCGTAACTACCTGAGAGACTAGACTAGGTGGTAGTTTACTCTTGTAACTGCTGGTGTGTGTCCAGATAAATCTAGACCACCACTATGGATCATTAGTTACTCGTGTATCCTATATCTATTGTAAATTATTCACTCTTTGAGTGTGGAATACGGTTAATGAGAATTCTTCCATTCTTTCTATCTTGCTTCTTCTTTCTCAATTTCTCTCTGCAAATGTGTGTAGTATTTTCTA
>ML777967.1:0-41982 GCA_009831015.1 Picea engelmannii
GTTACTCTTCCTTCTCATGCATTAGGCTTAGATAGATTCGAAAGAAATTCAGTGTCCATGATAAGCACTTTTCTGTCTAGGGTTAAGGTCAAGCCTTAGAGGTCGATCTACTTGTCCGCAGGCATATTTTCCTACAACAGTATCCTAAGAATCAGAATTTTCAATTATCAGTCTACTCAGATGTTGATTGGGATAATTGCATGGATGAAAGGAAAAGCACGAGTGGAGGTGCGTTCTTCTTAGGAGATTCTCTAGTAGCATGGTTGAGTAAAAAGAAAGGTTCCATTTCTTTATCAACTACAGAGGCAGAGTACATTGCTGCTGCTACCTGTTGCACTCAGGTATTATGGATGATTCAGACACTTGCAGACTTGGAGGTAAAATATGCTGCACCGATCCCAATTCATTGTGATAACACTAGTGCCATTAGTGTGTCCAAATATCTTTTATTCTACTCCAAGACCAAGCATATTCCCATAAAATAACACTTTTTGAGAGAGCAGGTCACCAATCAGATTGTTCAGGTCCATTACATTCCAACCACAGAACAAATTTCAGACATATTTACTAAACCCCTAGCCAAGACACCATTTGAATATCTCTGACAGAAGCTGGGTGTCATCTTGTCTCACACCTAAGAGAGTCCATCCTGTTAAGGGGAGTTTGTATTGATTAAATATCTAATACCTCTGAAAAATACTACAACAGCTCAGGGGGAGCATGTTTTCTTTGACATTGATGTCAAAGGCGGAGAAAAGAATAGGTCCGAGTGCCTTTGTTGCCATCAATTCCAAAGGGGGAGATTGTTGGCATGTTTTACAGGCAGCGTATGCTTGTCATTGATGGAAAGTACAATAGCGATGATGGCTTGAGTATAGGTATAATGTGCCAGGTGGGCACCAGAAGTATTTTGGGGAGACGTAGCAGAGTAAGATCGTGAAGACCAAAAGAGATAGTGTAGAGGTGCACGGAGAGTGCAAGAGTGTGCTTGTTCATTTGATGGAAAATAGGCAGGCAAGGAAGATCAACAGTGATGATGGCATGGAAAGATTAGAAGTGTTGGTCTGACTCCCTTTCGATATTTTGGATACCGAAAGTTGGATATGTCAAGGACTCTCATGACAGGAGTCCTGAAGTCGCAAAGTGTGAAAAGATGAAAAGTTGATCTGACTCCATTTCAGAGTCTCGCAGACCGGGAGTTGGATATGCCAAGGACTCTCATGACAGGAGTCCCAAAGTCGCGAAGTTTGAAAAGCCAAAAATTTGTTCTGACTCCATGTCAGAGTCTCACAAACCGGGAGTTGGAGATGTCAAGGACTCTCATAACAGAAGTCCCAAAGTTGCGAAGTGTGAAAAGCCAAAAAGTTGATTTGAATCCATTTCAGAGTTTCGCAGACCGGGAGTTGGAGGTGTCAAGAACACTCACATCAAGAATTCCGAAATCGTGATATGCGAAATCACGAAGAGATCTGGGCCATCAGATCCAGGAGGTGAATGTGGCAGACCACATCAAAAAGGATAGGTGGAAGACTACATCAGTATTGACACGTGGCATGATCAGACAATGACAAGTGTCAAGTTGATTTGGCATTTTAGGCCACTCGAAATCACAATTTTGAGTGACACGTGGCAGCCAATTGGGTCATGACACATCATCGAGTGACGTAAGAGTGACCTCACTCCTGGAGTTTTGCTTTGGGAGTTTTATCTTCATCACTCTGCCAAAGTCCTGAAGGCTGAAGTCCCAAGGGAGAGGATAGCTGTCTGATCACCACGGATCATGGACCGTTGATATGGAGATCAAAGTTCTTGTTTTATTGGAGAGTGGTCATATCTCGTGGTCACATTGTCGAGAGATGGAGAGTAGAGATATGGAATCCAAGCTCTATTTCGGAGCTCATGACGTGGAAAGTCGAGACGAATCATCACAGAATCTCTGAAATGTGAAAGTGTGAAATACGTTTTTGAATAAGGCTATGGTCACTGCCAATGGTCACATCTGTGGAAGATGGAGGAAGGAGCTAGTGCAAGCAAGCTCCATTTCAGGGATCACGACTTGGAGTGTCGAGACACTTCATCATAAGGATGTCGAAATACCGAAATGTGAATTTGAGAAAGCACTTTATGGATAAGCACTTGGTCATCGCTGGAGGCCACATCGTCGAAGTGTTGTAGAGAAGAGATTGAAGAGAAAATCTCCATTTCAGAGTTTCGGGGATCGCGACATGAATCATAAAGAAAACTTCACCTCAGGAATGCTGAAATGTTGAAGTGCGAAATGGCGAAATAAATGCAAGACCCTACAGAGTCAATCCAATGGTGCAGGTGAATGTGAGTATGACCGGAGGGCTACTGTTGCATTTCAGAGTGTAACTTATAGAAACAAATGATGGCTTCTGCCAGAAGAATCAAAGAGGCCTCAGTGTGATTGTCAGAGAAGATTAAGAGGCTCGAGGCATCTTCCAGTGGAATGAAGACTATTCTTAGAGGCGATTGACATATGGAAGAACGTTGAATCTTGTAACTGCAATAGAGAGGATTATCTCGACTATGATAGAGAAGACAAAGAGTCTCAACTACCAGACATGATAAGGAATATTGGCATAACACCCAGTGACGATGGACACGTGGGTTTAACCGCCAAAGAAGCTGAAGAGCTGCATTGATGATGAGGCAGAACACTCGACATGAGAAGAGGATGCAGAACATAGAGAGTGGGTGGATGCTCCAAGGAGTGAAGTGGTGGATAGTAGAGTGGCAGTGAACACCCCGATGTGGATAAAATTGGCGTGGTGTGAGCAAGCATATGCACTATGCATATTGCATGCACAAGGTGCACAAAGACTATAAGTATGCAGAATAAAGAAGAGATGAGTGTTGTTGCTGTAGAGAGTGATTCAAGTGTGAAGAAGTAGGCAGAGAGCAGTAGATGAAATGCACATAAGAGGAATGGTGCATTGAAGGGACATGGCGCACAGAGAATCAAAGGTAGAGGAACATAAAGCACAAGGCATGTGTGTAGGAAGACAGTGAGCCAGATAGAGCAAGGCAGTGTAGAAGAACAGTGATGAGACTAGTAAGCCATTGATGAACATTATATCGCTGTAATAAGTTTCAGTAGTAAAGATTAATATCTCAGGGTGGGAGGGAGGTGCTAGGGAGGATTTTTGTCCTCAGAGGTTCAAGTGGGTGCTTGAACACATGTGTTATCACTGAAATTTCGTCTGCAAATGGTTACAAGAATTCAGCATCGTAAAAAAGTTATGAAGTCATCCATGGACCTAAATTAACATAAAAGCATTCATAAAGGGTTAAAAAACTATACAAATAGTGAAATAATTGAAGGACGCTATGAAGACACTGGGCGCATGCGCACATGCATGAAACAAAAATGCAAGATTCGTGCACATGCGCACGATGCACGACTGTTGTCGCAAAAAAGCCATGCACCTAAGAAACGACACATTTATGAGAGTGGTTGACCTCCCACCCACTTCTGGTTCAGCTTCCAAGTTGATTTGACACTCAAATATGGACCAGATTCAACTGAATGGCTGGTCAAAGACCTAGAAATGCCCTAATTAGCCTCTTTACACACTACAAACTAGTTGAACAATAGCTCAAAGGAATGCTATAAAAAGGCCATGGATACACTTCATTTTTCAAGGAATTCAGGGAAAAGTTATGCTGCCATTATTCTCTTGAGGACTCTTCTATTCTTGCCAAGAGTATACTTGCATCATTGCATTGGGCAATCCATCTCACCCTTTGAGTGGATTAGCAAAGAATTCTTTCACCATTTTTATTTTCATTTTCAAAGTTGTAAGAAGAGCTTACTTGTGGGGGTCCAAGAGCCCTCCCTTGGAGGAAGAAGGGACTCATAGTCCCCTTGCTTCTCGGTGTTTTCTTTCACTAATATCAGCCTTATCATTGATGACATGGGTCTCATTGTTCTTTTTGTCCTTATGTCCCTATGTTTATAAATTTAGTTGTTGCTTTATTTCTTAGTTTAATTCTTAGTTATTGTTTTATATTTCTTTTTCTAACCCTTTTCCTTGCAGCTGTCCTGCTCAGCAAACCCAACTGAGCTTGCAAGCACCTCTATTTTTCTCACTAAGGTGACGAAAGAGGCACAACAGATTGGCGACTCCACTGGGGACCTACTTCCTCTCAAGGGGGAAGTACCAACCCACCTAGCCCCCCTCAAGGGTCAGGTTCACAACACACTTACACCATGGCTGGAGCTAATCCTCCTCCCCCACTATAGATGCCATATTTGGCCTCTCTCAACATACCCGATCTAAGAAAACTCACCAATGATCCTATATTGCATGACCCCACATGGCCTGCAATGCCCACCAAACTACCTTCAGACATACCCAAGTTTGAAGGAAAGGCAGGCAATGACCCTACCAACCATGTCATGACCTTTCACCTATGGTGCTCTTCCAATATCATTATGGATGATTCCATTAGACTGTGATTATTTCAATGCACACCCACTGGCCCATTGGCCAAATGGTACATAGATGAAAAATCAGGGTCCCATGCGACTTTTGAATCCTTGGCCAAAGCATTTTTGACCTTCTTCCAATTACCAATCTACCACGACAATGGTCTAGAACTACTCTCTAATTTCAAACAAATCTTAGCCACACATATCACTGATCACATTCACGAGTGGTGTAGGCGATGTAGTTTGTGCAAAGAAGAAACCACCAGACAACAATGTCTTGACTGGTTTCTTAGATCACTTGTCTCTCTCCTCGGTAAGGATGTAGCTTCCACCTTCCCTCAATCATAAGAGGAAGCCATCAGTAAGGCTCAACAGTATGACCTCATCTATGCACAGTCAGGGTACTTATACACTGTACTCCCTGATCTCCCAAAACCTGTGCCATTTGGCCAAGACAAACCTAGGATGTCTCACTCAACAGACGGACTGATTGGTAACACCACTCACCATGGTCCACAACTCCAACAACCACCATTGTATGGACCACCTCAATACCCACTGACATTAGGGGGCACTTCTTATTACCCCCCACCCCCTTATCAACAACCATACCTTGTTTCTATGCCTCCACCCATCAGTGGGCCACCGCCGACACCCCCCATACACCTACCTATTCAAACGAGTTCTGGTACCCCCTCTACCTTAGCTTATAGTACTAGCGAAAGCACCATGCCTTCCTATGTACCTTACGGATCGTTACCCCCATAGAATCCGTACTTTCCATTTTCTGGTCCCCCACAACCCATGGCTCCCCCACATCCTCATGTTGGGATGAATTTTGTTCAACCCTCTCCCATTGAACAATATCAAAATTTTGAACCAGCCGAATACAAAAAATCCGACCCATCCATTGAACAATGCCAAAAAGAAAGGATGAAACAAGAACAACAACAACCCAGGTCAAGGCGGGAATCAACCCCAGCAGAACCACCCTACTGGGGGCAACCAGAACCAAGGGAATCAGAACCCCCAGGGGGGAAATAATAATAGGCATCAAGGGAGAAATAACAATACTATTAAAACCAACTTCCCTTGTGCCCTTTGCAGTGAGTTCGGTCATTACACTCATCATTGCCCCCAAATTGCTGATTTCA
Organism: Picea engelmannii; assembly: GCA_009831015.1. Lineage (NCBI taxonomy): Eukaryota > Viridiplantae > Streptophyta > Pinopsida > Pinales > Pinaceae > Picea > Picea engelmannii. The sequence goes on from ML777967.1 coordinate 5,611, forward strand.
AATGGTTGAAAGACTCAAGCAGTCTACCCCTTCCTCCAACACCACCTGCCCCTCAGCAGGCACCACAACAATACATGCAAAAAACCCCCCTTGCCGTGTTGCAAAATCCTATTCCACACCAATGTGTGATAAACAACCAACAAGATGCACATCATCCCCCACCTCAGGTGGGACAATACCTCAACCCCAACAATCCAACAGATTGCACAATCCTCCTCACTAGTGAGGAAGAAATCCTTCTGCAAACACATAATCGTCAGTATCATGCACTCGTTGAGTCTCATCCCATCCCTCCAGAGATAAACCCTGCACCAACGGGACCCCCATTGATGATCCCTCACCCTAACACTGAGCCACCTCTTCGCATCCCTTGCATCCTAGTGCACAGGAATGTCCACAACCCACAGGCTAGGGTAGCTCATAATTACAGTTTAGTGGATGACTTAGCACAATCCCTGGCTGCCATGTCAGTCTTAGAAGTCCTTCAAACTTGTCCCACTCAGCAGAAATCATTACTTTCTACCTTGAGGGTAGTCGACCCCACAGATAGTCGACTCATTACATTTGATCTCGATAGCAGAGAACCTCGCCTTCCCTCCTTGATCGCTTTTCAAATCCCAGTAAAAATATGGAACATCACAGTTCATTGGTGTATCATCGATGAAGGTGCATCTACATGCATTATGTCCAAATCTATATGGCAGAAACTTGGTTCCCCCAAACTCATACCCTCTGCCATCACCTTACAAGCTTATGATAGATGACCATCATCTCCTGAAGGGCTCTTCTAGAATGTCCCCATAGAACTCGGGGGCAAAACCATTCTCATCGACATCGAAGTTATCGACGCCCCACTCGATTATAATATCCTATTCAGTCATAGCTACATGTACACTATGAAGGCAGTTGCCTCTTCCTTCTTTCGAACAATGATGTTCCCCCACAACGAGAAGATCGTTACCATTGACCAAGTCTCAAATTACGAACCTAACCCATCTGCCAACATCGATAACATTCTTCCTCTCATCCACATGAGTCATGATGCATACCCACTCGTCAAGATGGGCCCTGGAATTTTCAAAGATCCATCATTGTTAGGAACTTACCATGGAGCACCACCACTCCTTCATCCTTCCAATCAAGTATGTGTCGTATCATCTAACGAAACTCTCACAGAGGATACCCTTCCTCCTAAGGAGGCTTCTATCATATCTGATGTCCCACTAGTCGCAAAACTTCCCCCTCAAGAGCCTTCTGATAACTCTTCGACCCCACCAGTCCACGATTTCACCTCTCCCCAAGGACATATTCCAGTTTGGGAGACAGTTCCCCAAGCCATCACCAAAATCCCCTTCTTTTAGCCTTCACCGGGCATTGGAGCTTTCCAGGTAGCCGCAACGCTTACCCTACCTAATATGGTGTTAGAAATTCCAGTTTGGTATTTACATCCACCAGAGATGGTCCCTCGACCATCCCTTCCCCCCCAAACGGAAGGAATCCCAGTGATGATTCCCATACTTACTCCCACCATACCCTCTATGCCTCTAGTCACTACCCCCCCTGCCACAGTTGGGGACAGGAGAAAGAAGAAGGATCCCCCAGCTCCACTTCCTCTGTGCATCCAACCTTCTTGCGCACTATGTGAGAAAGACAGACACCAAACCAACAACTGCCCATCTCTACCAGAGTTACAAAATTTGATTCCACTCAATCAAACTCCCCCAACACTCACCACTATCGCTAGTATTGTCACTACCAACCCCCATTCAAGTAGTAAAAGGTTGCACACCAAATTCACTTGCACTATATGTTCAAAATATGACCATTATACCCACCATTTCCTAGCACTACCACGCTTTCAACAGACATTAGCCGCAGTACGCCAAAGCTTCTAGAATGACCCCAGTCTAGCTACGTCATCCTTACCAAAAATCATTGAAATCTGTTATGTCACAACTTCAGTCAATGAATGTATGAGATGCCCTTGCTCTCTATGTGAATCATTAGATCATTTTACATACCAGTGTCCTATGATCATTGAATACAGGCAACGCCAATTGACCCTGCTTCAACAACCCACTGAGTCGATAGTTGACCTTACCTCGTCACTAGAGGTTCTTCATGACATTTCTTCTGAACCTGAGGCCCTTCCAATGCCTCCATGATTCTTAGATGACTTATCAAGGGATTCACCCCCCAACCCCCCCAACTCTCCCGCTCATTTCCCTACGACAATTTTACACCCAACTACCACGGGTACTCCTCAGTGCTTTGATATTTGGTTTATGTCAAGCAAACCATCGCCAACTCCTTGTGTCATTCCCCCTGCTTCTTCATCACCAGGGGGCAGCCACACAACCACAATCATCGATATCACTCTTCATGACCCCTTGTATTGCCGTCACTTCCACTGTGACGAGGAAATACTCGAAGAGTTAAACAACCCAGACTACCCATGGGATGCGCTACACCATTGCACACTCTTCTTTCCATAGGAAGCCTCCACGCCTCCTAACCAACACCCCATCTATGCAGTCAAAACCAAGGATTTTATGCCATCAGGGCCTATCGACTGTTTCAAAAACCCCATTCCTACCCCTGATGCTTTTGAAGAAGGCAACATGGCCAACATTTCCCTGACCATTAGAATTGACATTTCCATAAAAAGTGGTGTCGTCGAGGAAATCACCATTGGAGCTGCTTGCACTCCTCAAGAAATCACCGCTGATAAATCCCTCTTCCAGGAATATCGAGATATTTTTTCCTGGTCATACACGGAAATGCCTAGCCTCGATCCCTCTATCATCGAACATCGCATCAACACCTAGCCTGACATTACACCAGTTCATCAAAAACAATGACTACTACACCCATCCAAAGTAGCGGCCATCAAAGTTGAAATTGACAAATTACGCGCTGCCAGGTTCATTTACCCCATCACCTATACATCATGGGTTTCCAACCCTGTACCTGTTAACAAAAAACAGGGCACTATCCGTGTCTGCATGGCCTTTCACGATCTCAATCACGCATGTCCCAAAGACAAATTTCCAACACCTTTCATCGATCAAATTATCAACGACTGTGCAGGCCACGAGGCTCTATCCTTCATGGATGGGTTCTCTAGTTATAATCAAATTCAAATTCACCCAGCCGATTAGTACAAAACCGCATTCACTACCCCTTGGGGTACTTTTGCATATTGTGTCATGCCTTTAGGCTTAAAGAATGCTGGCACAACTTTCCAATGGGCTATGACATACATTTTTCATTATCTGGCTCATATCATCCTCGCATACTTGGACGACCTCACAACTCGATCCAAGAAACGCACCCAACATCTTGATGATTTACGAATCATCTTCCAATGGTGTCGTAGCTACAACATTCGCTTGAATCCCCTCAAGTGCGTTTTCTGCGTCACTGCAGGGCACCTCCTCGGCTTCATCATTTCCCAAAGCGGTATTACTGTGGACCCCCGCAAAGTCCAAGCTATCACTGAAATTCCACCTCCCCAGAATTTACGTCAACTTCAGAGCCTACAAGGCAAGGCTAACTTTCTACGGTGATTTGTCCTTGACTACACCATTCACGCACACGGTTTCCTTTTCTTACTACGTCACGACATCCCATTTCACTAGGATGAACATGCCCAACAGTCGTTTGACGATCTTAAAATGGCGCTCTACAATGCCCCTTTAATTAGTGCACCTGACTACTATCGCGACTATATCCTCTACGTATCAGCATCAGTTGTTTCAGTAGCAGGAGTTCTCATTCATCTAGGTGATGAAAATCATGAGCGTGTCATTGATTACATTAGTAAAATCCTCTCAGGGCCACCCTTGAAGTATAAACATGAAGAGAAAATATCTCTTGTAGTCGTCCTCGTAGTCCAAAAACAGCGTCACTACATTCTTCTTCACACAACTAAGGTTGTAGTAGATTCCAACCCGATGCAATACTTGCTCAGTCATCGGCAAATTAACGACAAATTTGATCGATGGATCATTATCCTTCAGGAGTACAATCTTGAATTTTCAACACCCAAGAGCAAGAAATCCCTTGTTCTAGCTGAACTTGTCATGACCCTCCCCTCTAACACAACTAGTACCCCCATCAATACAGACTTTCCTGACGAACACCTGTTTTACATCACTTCGGATGATCATTGGTACTTTGACCTCCTCATCTACCTCCGAACTCAAAAATTCGATAACCACCTTTCACGAGATGATCGTCGTCGTATTTTCCACCAGGCCCCTTGCTACCTCCTCATCGAAGACATCTTATACCGGTGAGGGGTCGACACCATTCTTCACCAATGCTTGACCATTGTCAAAGCCGATAGAGTCTTGAATGACTGCCACAGTGGCACATGTGGGGACCATCTTTTAGGAATATCCACTGCTTAAAAGATTATCCGAGCAGGTTACTTTTGGCCTACCTTGTTTCATGATTGCATTCACATTGTGAAACAATGCGAGAAGTGTTAGCTTTATGCCAACAAAGCCTGATTACCACCTACTCTTCTTCATCTAGTCATCACTGTCGGCCATTTTTGTAAATGGGGCATCGACTTCATGACTTGTAATCCCCCCTCCAGCAATAGTCACAAATACATTGTTGTCGTAGTAGATTACTTCACCAAATGGGAAGAAGCTATGCCCACCTTCAAGAACACTGTTGACACCGCAGTGCATTTTTTCTTTAACCACCTCATATCTCGCTTTGGAGTACCACTCCAACTTGTTTCCGAGCATGGGAAACACTTCGAGAATGAGAATTTTGTAGAACTCTCATCTCGGTTAGGATTCTCCCATGATTTTTCCTCACCATATTACCCTCAGTCTAACAGACAGGTCGAAGCAGTAAACAAGGTCCTCAAGACCATGTTACAGAGCACAATTAATAAACATAAGACCAATTGGCATCATATGTTGTTTTCCGCGCTATGGGCTTACCGTACGGCTGTGAAAACAACTACTGGTTTCACACCATTTCACCTAGTCCATGGGGTTGAGGCCACTCTTCCCATCGAGTGCGAAATTCCCACCCTACGCACCGCAATTGAGCTATTACCCGACACTGCTCCAATGGAGCAGTGCTTGCTGAACTTAGAGTCTCAAGATGAAGATCGTCGATCTTCATTATAGAATAATGAGGCAGCTAGAAAACGATCAAAGACTACCTTTGATCGACATGTCAACCTTCGTTCGTTTCGCGAAGGCGACCTAGTCCTGGCTTACGATATCGCTCATGATATTTTTGGCCATGGAAAATTTGAGTCACTTTGGCATGGCCCATACATTATCCAACATTGCCTCACCAAAGGCGCATACATCCTGGCCTCTCCCGAAGGCCTCTCTCTCAAAGAACCTGTCAACGGGTTATACTTAAAGAAATTTTATGCTTAAATGTAGTCATTCTACTTTAGGTTCTTTCTTTTATAGTGTTTTTAATCTTTTTTCCATCCCTCACATCTAAACTATCATTTGTGTTATTGATAGATGCTTCCTCCACTGGCCTACCACATCGATTATGCCAACAGCGCCAACCATTGGACACAAAATCTCACTTCGACCGCTTGGGCTCTCTACACCCCCTCACATGAAATGTTCCATTCGAGCTGCATATGTTTGGGTTTAGTGACCAACAACCAAGCCGAATACACTGCCATCATTGGCCTCCTGGTCGATGCCCAACATCATCGTATTCATCACCTTAGCGTCTTCCTCAACTCTCAACTAGTTGTTCTCCAGCTCAACAATGTGTACCGCGAACGTGATCCTTGCCTTTTTTTCAAATACCTGCAGGTTAGACTTTTATCTCGACATTTTGATTCCATTAGATTTACACATATTCCAAGGCAATTGAATCAAATTACAGATAACCTAACTAATATTTTGTTAGACTGGCATATATCACATCAAGCTACCTCTACACATACATATACATATCAACAACATGCCACAACATATATAGATTAGACATCATCAATACATTAACAAAACACATGTAAACACCACATAGATCTCAAAATGTATACTCATGTATATATCGAACGGTCCATAGTGCCATCCAAATGTTTACATACAAAAATACAAGTATTCGCAGGCCAGTGAAGCACCTCAGTACAAAATGGGCTCACCAGCCTATATACAAAAAATACATCAATACATAGAGAACCACTCAAGGTGCCTTTAGAGCACCACCACCTGCCCCTCCCTCAGGCAGTGGTTTCCCACCCCCTACTGGTCCCTCCTATCCTGGAGGTAGTCATCCGGTCATCATAGCACAAGCTACCACTACTTGTCATACCACGGCCCGCCATGGCAGCGAAATCCCCACACACTGCTCCAGGATGCCCTCATCCTGGATGCGAGACCACATGCCCTCAGGCACACCCTGTAACACTACCTCTAGGTAATGGCGTATGTCCTCAAAATCTACTTCGGCATCCACCCGAGGCGCATGTGATGGCCCAGCACCAGGGTCATCAAACCGACATCTCCTTGTTTCTCTCTCTGGATCAGCTGGTCTCACCATGATGTCATCACACCGTCATCTCTCTCTAACCCATGGCTCTCCACAACTCCACCTCGCGCCCGCGAGGTGCCACATCTTCACATACAAACAAACAATAGATAGTATCAACATCTATATCATACATATATATCCTGCTATCTCATAAAAAAATATATATCAAAATCATCAACATACCTCGATGGTCAAAAACCTCCCCTGGAGGGAACACCATGTCTGGATCCTCCCGGAAGTCAACCCTGGCATAGGGGTACTGCAATATCACCTGTGGCATCTACTGTCACACCTGCGTTGCCTCAGCAGTAAAGAAGTGTCCTCCCTCACCACCACCATGGTGAAGCAAAATAGTTGACCACCGCTTTAGTCGTGGCTCTCGCGCCCCAAGCGCACCCAATAAAATCCTCGGGCGCAACATAGGCACTCTCTCTAGAAACCAAGCCACTAGGATGGACTCGAAGGCAAACTCTCCCGTATCTGTGGACCAACAGTGGTCCAGCTGCCCTACCATCCTAGCATGCAGCATAAGCCCCCAGGCGAAGTGCTCATCAACCGACACTCTTTCCATCACTATCAGCTGGCCACCACTGATCTGCTGCGTCGCCAGAGACCCATAAACTCTCACAATCATCACTTCTATGCAGCGATGCATTAGGGCATCCATCGCCCCAATGCTCATGACAATGCTGGACATAAAGTTCGGCCCTGAACAATATCTCCGGCCAACTGTCGCTAGCGACACATCCCTTGGTAACACCGGCTTCGCTAGTAGGGGCGTTCCCCGAAACGGGAGCCCAGTCAAAAAATACACATCCTCCACTGCAGTGAAGGAAATCTTCTCTCCCTGCACTATGAAATAATGCAAGTTCGGACTCCACATCTGGATAAGGAACTGCAGGAGATACTTCTGCGCCCATATCAACGAGCACTCAAAGAACTTCAGCAGCTCACAGGCTGCCAAAGTCGCATGTACACCTAACTCCTCAATAGCCACAACGTCTCGCACCTAGGACCAATCCCTCTCTCTCCAACCAACAGGCATCATGCACAATGCTCACCTACAACCACATACAACAGTCCTAAGTCAACCAAATGGACCATAAACAACATTAAAAGGATAAGTTTTACACCCGTCAACCTTGCCTCCAAGGCGTGGCTGTTTAACCCACAGGCACGCACACGTGCGCGGTTGTTCACTCCACAGGTGTGCATGTATGCGTGCCCGTTCACTACATAGGCTCTCTCTCAGGTGCACTTGTCCATCCTTCAGGCACTTGGCCCTACCCAAAAAATGAAATCCTAATTCTATGCAGGATGATCAGACCACTAACCTGAAGCTCGCTGGTCCTCGATTGGATGCCTCGTCCTCCCAAAATCTCCAAATATCCTCTAAATACTTCTCATCTAGTCACTATAGCAGCAAGTACAAATGAGGTGGCAATGTGGGCCCTACAGCTATATAAAGGAATTTTCTCCAAACTTCCACTCACCATTCTGGGAGCTCCGGGTGTCCATTTCTCGATCCGTCTTTAGCCACGAGATCAATGTCCCATCATCTACATCACGACTTTCCTTGGGCCTCTTTTCATCCTGAGCCCCTGGGATGCCATTTTTTCATTCCCTGACCAGGTACGCATGCGCATATTCAAAATTATCAAATACATGCTCATATATTTGATTCTCTTCAGATATTGTTCACGTCGGGTATTTGGTTTTCATGTGTGCAGGTACTTGGTCATCATACACCAACACAACCCCTTCAAGTATATACTCAGCACTGGCATGTAGTCATTCCCTCTGAATCTCACTTACATTCCCAGTCACACCCTCTGACATTTGCCTCTAGGATCCCCATTTCCGGCTCTGCAGTACCAACACCTCCATTTGCATCTTCAGTACTGTCACCCAGTAGCACTCTTACCCACATGAGTTGTCCCATTCATAGCACCCTTTTTCACTTTTGACACTTATGTTGTTTTTCAAAACCCTTTAGGGCTGGGAGTCCCAATAGTCTTACATCATGTTGCGAATCAGCCACATACTCATTCTCCTCATTTTTCTAGCTTTCCCAATGGACTCCTAGATTATCTCTTCACGGTTCTATTGTTGGACTGCACCTTCGCAGTATCATGAACCCTCCATTTCATCCACAATCAGTTTGCCCATCTGCAAATTTCCCTTCATTTCACCTACCTCATATAGAAACCCACCCATGGGGCCCCCACCCTCCACCAGTTCTCTGAGAAAATTGTGCCTTACCCAAGCCAACCATCTCACATTGGGGCACCCGTTTCTGTATTTGTACACTTATCCCAAATTATTCTTTATTTATTGTACAAATGCCTTTGTTTTCAGTAGTTACATTACCTTTTTGTCATCACCTTTGGTGACCTTTTCCCCTTTTTGGAAAAACGCAACCCATGTTACCCTTGGTTGGGGCACTACTTATCATCTACCCTAGACGACATCGTTCATATCTTCAGAGTACCCCACATACCACCTAGCTCTGCCCTCTGAGTTTATTCACTTTGTCCTGCCTCTGGCACAACTTATCCCCTGTCTTGTTGTCCCCCCTGACACTCAACCTCGTTGAATGGTTGCAACCACTTTTATCTCACATATACTCCAACCAAGGGCAGTCTTGAGTCTTCCTACATCTTGACTTCGTCCATGTAGCTCCTCCACTTCCTAACCTCACTTAGTAGATTTCACGAAGCCATTTTCTTCTGGGAGTTGCGTCCCACTTTTTGTCGACATCAACACAGTTTTCCAAAAGGGTGACAATATCTTGATTCTCATTACCCATCCAATGAGAGATCTCGGACGGCATAGGGAGAACCAAAAATTTCTCCCTACTATCGTTGACCCCCATAACATTCGACGTCAACACTTTCTCATGTTATGGTGGGTCTTACTTTGCAACTATTGCAGTTAGTTCTTGTACTTACCGAAGACCTCTGAACTTGGCTAGGTTATCAATGCCTACAGAATCCATGATACTTCTTACAGATGTCACTGCCTACTATTTAGAGTATGTTCCTCCGCAAAATTGTCTTCTACCTTTATTTTGACCACCCCCAAGGGCGCTGCAGTTGTCTACATCCACACTTCATTCCTCTTTTTTGAGTTACATGACACGAGCATGGGGCATGCTCCCCTCGTTTGTACACAGTTTATTTTTTTTACACACCTCATGGAAGGTTGGGTTCTACCGGTTCCTTTTTTCCCCCAACGGATCACTTTGGATGATCCCACTATTTCTCTCTCTTACAACAACACTCTCAATAGAAGAAACATTTATGGATTTTGGCTATACATATGCTCCTAACCTCATCCATCAGAGGGCATCTGTTATCACTGAAATTTCGTCTACAAATGGTTACAAGAATTCAACATCATCAAAAAGTTATGAAGTCTTCCATGGACCTGAATTAACACAAAAGCATTCATAAAGGGTCAAAAAACTATACAAATAGTGAAAAAATTGAAGGGCGCTATGAAGACACTGGGCACATGCACACATGCACAAAACATAAATGCAAGATTCGTGCACATGCGCACGATGCACGACTATTGTCGCAAAAATCCGCACACTTGAGAAATGATGCATTTATGAGAGTGGTCGGCCTCCCACCCACTTCTGGTTCAACTTCCAAGTTGATTTGACACTCAAATATGGACTGTATTCGACTGGATGGCTGGTCAAAGACCTAGAAATGCCCTAATTAGCCTCTTTACACACTACAAACTAGTTGAACAATAGCTCAAAGGAATGCTATAAAAAGGCCACAGATACACTTCATTTTTCAAGGAATTCAAAGAAAAGTTATGTTGCCATTATTCTCTTGAGGACTCTTCTATCCTTGCCAAGAGTATACTTGCATCATTTCATTGGGCAATCCATCTCACCCTTTGAGTGGATTAGCAAAGAATTCTTTCACCATTTTTATTTTCATTTTCAAAGTTGTAAGAAGAGCTTATTTGTGGGGGTCCAAGAGCCTCCCTTGGAGGAAGAAGGGACTCATAGTCCCCTTGCTTCTCGGTGTTTACTTTCACTACTATCAGCCTTATCATTGGTGACATGGGTCTCATTGTTCTTTTTGTCCTTATGTCCCTATGTTTATAAATTTAGTTGTTGCTTTATTTCTTAGTTTAATTCTTAGTTATTGTTTTATATTTCTTTTTCTAACCCTTTTCCTTCCAACTGTCTTGCTCAACAAACCTAACTGAGCTTGCAAGCACCTCTATTTTGTTCACTAAGGTGATGAAAGAGGCACAACAACAGGGAGTTGTAGCTTCCATCTGGTTGCAGCGAGAGAAACCAGGGTGGTAGGGTGGTGCAAGGGAGAACCGTTGTTCTTTGTTATACAGGTTGGTTCCTATGTGACTGGAAGTTGGTGCTTCCATCCAGTTGGTGCTGGAACACTTATAAAGTTGGTGCTTCCATCTAGTGGGTGCTAGAGAAACCAGTGGGTTGGTGCTTCCTTCTAGTGGGTGCTAGAGAAACCAGGGAGTTGGTGCTTCCTTCTAGTGGGTGTTAGAGAAACCAGGGAATTGGTGCTTCCTTCTAGTAGGTGCTAGAGAAAACAGAGAGTTGGTGCTCTCAGCAAGTTGCATATTGCAAAATAGAGGTTGTAGCCTCATTATGAGTTGTTTCTCATGAGTATGATAATGTAAAGAATGTAAAGATTACTTATCATATAAAGAAGAAGAGGTTTTTACCCTTTATGGGTTTCCTCAGGAAATATATGTCTCTATGTATCTCATATGTGTGAATGTTGTTGGATGTTCTATTGCTTTCTTCCATGCATTATTGTGATTGTCATTAAGTGTTCTGCAAAGAGTTTAAAATAATCATAATTTTTTAAGCATGGTAACAACTGATTCACCCCCCCCTCTCATTTGTTCAACAGTCCTTACATAAGAATCAATGAAGATACATGCATATAGATATAGACAAAGACATACATAAGTAGTGAGAGACAAAATATCTGTGTTTTATTAAAGGATATAGCAATAGAATACAATGTATACAATCTCTCACACAGAGCTATCAGAGTCTCTATGTGCTTGTCTATTTATACTCCTATGTGTCTAGTTACCAGACAGTTGTAACTACTTAACTTCCTGGGTCGGTCGGTTATCATATACTTCAACTGACTTACATTTTCGACTACATCATTTGACCGAATATTTCTTATTCCACTGGCAGGCCTAGTCAACAAAGTTGGCTAGCCCCTACAACACTATATTTTTCCATATTAATTATGACAATCTTCATTTGTTGAGAAAGAATGGTGTTTTTGTTTGCCTACTATTCCTAGGAAATTGAAGCAATGTGATGCTTTCATCATTGGAAAACACAACAAACAACCTTTTCATGATTCTAACTCCAAAGTATGTAGAAATCTTGAATTGATTCATTTTGATTTGTGTGCCCTATGTTTGTTCCTTCTGCAAATGGAAACAAATATATTGTTTATTTTATTGATGATTACACCAGAATGTGTTGGGTGTACTTGCTGAAAGATAAATCACAAGCTTTTGAAACATTTAAAAATTTTCATATATGGATTCAAAATGAAGCTCAGTCTCGTATTATCTCTCTTCGTATTGATAATATAAGAGAATATACTTCTAATGAATTTTAAATCTACCTTCAAAAACATAGTATCTAACATCAAACCACCATTCCATACAATCCCCAACAAAACAATGTAGTTGAACGAAAGAACATGACACTCCTAAATATGATTCATTCCGTGATGTTTTTCAAGAATGTTAAATTGACGTTTTGGTCTGATCCAATTCTATGTGCAATTTATGTCTAAAATATGTGTCCATATCATGCTCTTAAAAACAAGACTCCATATGAAATGTGGTATGGCCACATTCCTTCGGTAAGGCATCTCAGGGTCTTTGGTTCCACCTACTATGCCTTGATTCCTAAGGAGCAAAGAATCAAGCTTGATGCAAGGAGTCAGAAGTGCATCTTCTTGGGGTACTCAAATACAACCAAGGGTTATCATATTTATTATGAGACAAACAAGAAGTTCATCCTTTCCATAGATGTGATCTTTCTTGAATCCACCAAGAAAGACGAAACTGTTGAGAGGTAGCTTGATCATTTGGACAAATTTACTCATGTAAAGACATATCATGAATTTAATGATTACATTCCACATCTTGAAGGGGGGATCCCTATCTTGGGTCAATCTATGTAATCTCCTTTTGTAGAACCATATCCCCCACATGAAGAGTTTCCTACCACTTCATCAAAACCTAAAGATCACTTAGATGATGTGATCAAGAAGATTGAAAAAATGAGGCTTGATGATAACTCATCACCATCTCAATCAGATGAGCAACTGGGGCCATCTAAAAAAGGTCCACCAAAAAGGCTCACAAAAACACTTGAAAGTGTTCATCCTAATGAGTTTGGGAAGAGATAGGAACCAAATTGTCCTCAAAACAAGATGGAGGTAATGTAGATAATTCAAATTCAGGTGATGTAGATGATATGGATGTTTCATATGATTGTGAGTTGAATTTATCTACTAACCTTGAACCAACTTCCTTTAAAGAAGTTGCTTCTCATGATGAATGGAAAGAAGCCACACATAAGGAATATGATGCTCTCATCAAGAATGGGACATGGAAGTTGTTGGACCCTCCATATGGAGCCAAATGGATTGGATGCAAGTGGGTATTCAAGAACACGTATAGATTAGATGGCTCACTTGACAACTGCAAAGCAAGGCTCATGGAAAAAGGATTTGCACGGAGTGAAGGTGTTTATTATAAGGATACTTTTTCCCCCACAACCAAATGGGATACCATCCACACTCTATTTTCCATGGCAACACAAAATGGATGTGAAGATTTCCTTCTTGAATGGAGACTTGAAAGAGAATGTGTTCATGTCTCAACTATAAGGATTTTTCATGAAGGGACAAGAACATAAAGTATGCAAGCTCATCAAATCATTATATAGCTTGAAACAATCACCATGAGCATGGTATTAAAATTTAACCGAGCATCTTCTGAAATTAAATTTCAAACATTTCAATCTTGACGATGCAACTTTGTTTGTCAAGAAAGTTGGAAAAATTGTTGTGTATCTTTTAGTATATGTAGATGGTCTATTTATAATAGGGAACAATGAGAACTACATTGCATCCATAAATAAAGAGATGAAGAAAGGCATCGAGATGAAAGATTTGGGACATCTTCACTACTATTTGGGCATTGAAGTGATTCAGAATCCAAAGTACATATTTATCTCCCAGAAGAAGTACATTAGATAAATTTTGAACAAGTTTGGCATGGATGAGTTTAATTTGTTTCTACTCCAATGGAACAAAATTTGAAACTCACATAAAAAGAAGGGAATGAATTTGAGGATGCAAGCAAGTATAAAAAACTTGTGGGAAGTCTTATCTGTCTTACTACCACCAGACCAAACATTTCATTTGTTGTTGGGATTCTTTATAGGTTCATGCAAAAGCCTTGTGAAGGACATTGGTCTACTGCAAAAAGAGTTCTAAAATACTTGAAAGGAACTCAAGATTTTGGACTCAAGTACTCTAAGGTAGATGACTTCAACCTGATCAAATATTTTGATTCATAATTTGATGGGGATAAGGAAAATGGAGTGTAAACTGTAGGTTATATCATGAGTCTTGGATCAATAGTTTTCTGCTAGAGATCATGCAAACAGTCAATTCCAATAGATTCCACAATAGAGGTAAAATATGTGGTAGCTTCAGAAGAGACACAGGAGATTGTGTGGCTCAGGAAAATACTGAAGATTTACAGGATAAACAAGTGAATTCTACTCCTCTTCTAGTTGACAATACTTTTGCAATCAAGTTTTCCAAGCATCCAAGATTCCATGATCAAATCAAGCACATAAACACAAAGTTTTAATTCGAATCAAGTTGGACAAGCATCCCATATTTCATGATCGAATCAAGTTGGCCAAGAACTACTACATATGGGGTTTTAATTCGACAAAAACTTTCGATGATAAGGATAAATTCAATCATATCGTAGAAAATTATTAAAATTTTAATATTTTTTTTTTGGGGCACCTTGATAACATCAGACTTCCGACGAACCTCTATCCCCATCGATCTTTCAATAAAACTAGGGGATAGTTTGTCGATCTATCGATGAACTTTGAGGATGCCAACTACCCATTTGAAAATGATTTAACGGTCACTGACTTCAATGACTTGGTCAACTTTGACATAGTAAAATTTTGTCGAAAGATCGACATAGGTTAATGTTTTTGACAATTTTGTTGTAGGTGCGATGATTATAAAATATTTTTATGCTCATTGTTCATTGCATGATTTATTAGTATTTTTGCTATGTGCTAGTTTCCTCAAATCCAATTCTTGATATGCATAGCTCTGATTTTGTACTTTGAAGGTTACACATTTTTAATATTATTTTGTCTCTTTTTTAAATACCCAGACTAGATCCCTAGCCCTTAGACTCTCTTTCATTTGGGGACACAAATTTTTCTCTAGGAAATAGGTATGAACATGTGTTGGGAAGACAATGTTGGATAGAGAAAATTGAGAAGAGACGAGGTACAGAGAAAAGGTGTAGGATCAAGAAGATCAAGAGGATCAAGAGAGAAGAGAGAGGAAAGAGAAGAAGATGGGGGATAGGAAGAAACAACTAGTGCAAAATCTAAAAAAACCAGTTGACCATGAGCTGTATCTAGCTCATAATGAGTTGTCTCCAGTCGAGAATGAGTGGTATCCAACTCATTATGAGTTGGCAAGCAAACCTGAGAAAAAGGGCCGAAATATGAAAAAGATTCGTGAAGTTAAAGGGGAAAAGGCGGAAGAAGAGGAATGAGAGGAATTCTGAGTAGTTTTTGTGACCGTAGTATGTTCTGTGTGTGAAGAAGCCATTAATGTAAGCAACATATAGTACATTGAACATCTATTGTAGAGCAGAGCGCAAGCAGAATGCCATAACTTTAATAAAGAAGCACATCTTTTTTGGATGTAGCCCAAGAGGGGGTGAACCACAGTAACCCAATGTCTACTTATGATGTCAATGGTTATTCATGTCTGTATTATGTTAATTCATGTATGTATTGTGTTAATTCTTGCCTTTACCATGGATTAATTCTTATCAGTGTTGATATTTTTGATAGCTTCATGTGCAGTAGCTTTAATTGTATGTTTAATCACTAAATGACAAGAATATAGAATGATATCCATAGAGAATTAAGTAACCGTGTCAGTTTAAATAGGATCTAATGCGTGAAAGGATATTGTAGATATGATAGAGCATGCCTCCCTTATTTCCCTCACCGTTGTAGAATCTTGGTTCCTATAGTCCCCATAAATATACCTCGGGTGAGACTTTGCCTACTTGTAGGTGATGCCGAAAGGGATGGTATCTATAGGGTCTTGAACCTTCCTGTGTGCGAACGCCAACAAATGGTTTCATTTTCGAGACCCATAATCTAAAAGTGAGGGATTGTTTTGGAGTCCAACGAGAAAAGAGATAATCAAATGGCTGGAACAAAAAGAACAAGAATTTGCTCAGAAGGAGAATAAAAAATCTCTCTTAAAGAATAAGCAATGGATGGAAAGGTATGTGTATATAGACTTGCATGCAGTATTTTTTGGTGAATTTCCTAATATTTTAGTAGAATGGTTGGAAAGATTTGTGGAAAAGAATGGTAGACATAGACTAGCTACACCAAAGAATTGGACTCTTGAACTAGTGAGACGAGTGGACTCAGTAAACAATAGGACATCCTGTGCAGTGGATTTTTGGTTGGACAATATACTGGGAGGCTACATAACACAATTTTCCATAGTCTGTACTCAGGCTTACAATGTTGCAGAAAGAGACTTATTTAAAGGTTTGCGAGGGAGATTCATAAAGACATTAGCAATTTGGATAAAAATGTTTCTATGCAATAAATAAGTGATGATGATGGAGTCAGATAGCTAAAGAAATTTACACACATGAAGGGACTGGGGTTTGCTGACTAGGAGCTGATATGAGGGTAGGAAAATGGATAGAGGAAAGGGGGACTGAGAATGCAAGAGAAAGAAGAAGGGATATCGGAAGGAGAAGATGAATTTGGAATCCTACATAGTGGAAGAAGGTACAAGAAGTTGACAACTACGGCTGGGGAGAGAAAGCAGGGCAGTGAGTACTCAGACCATCACACAGACATCCATATCATAGAAGTACAACAGATGGAGGGAGAAGAGGAATATATTAAGTTCAATCCAATCATAGAAGAACCAGTAAGTCCTTTCCAAGCCGAGTCCTGGGTCAAAACAATAACCTCATGTGCGTCACCTGAATCTGAGACAACATTCAAAGATATCTCCAGAGAACTTGTAATCAGTAAAGGAAGTTAGAGCAGCAATAATTAGAGCAGTGGTAGCGGTACAGGTAGTCAGAATCAACCAACATCACCAGGAAGGGGTCCTACACCTAGCAACATGGCAGAAGTAGATAATACACTAATATCACTAGAGTTCAAAGGAATTGGATCTGAGGATCGAGAACAACATATGTTTGTATGTGAAACCATCTCGAGTGAAAATAATTTCCACGATGATGGCGCAAAGATCATGCAGCTGGAAACAAATTTTAGAGGATGTGTTCTAGTCTGGTACATGAAGCTCCAAAGTACTACACCATTGGGTGAAACAAGGAAATTATTAGAGATTACACAAGCATTATTAAAATAATTTAAGAAACCAAAGTCTAATTTGCAGTTCATTACTGAGCTCAAGGAAATCAAGCAAGTGCAGACTGAGTCAGTATGGGATTTTGATCATAACTTCAAAGATGTGATGGGGAGGTTAACATTTCAAATCCCCGATAAAAAACATAGAGAGTGGTTCATTGCAGGCTTGTTACCTCACATATGTCGTCCTTTAATACAAAAAAATGTTACATCGCAGTTTGAGGCATTGGAAATTTCTATGAAATTGGAAACCTCTCTAGTTGGAGACAACAACCAAATGACGTAGATATAGAGCCAACTAGCTTCATTAACAATTTAGTTGGAAGAAATTACAAAGGGGAAAGAGAAATGAGAACAAGTATGGTGCAACAAATGTAGGACTGAAGGTCACCACAAAGATGAATCTCCATTATTTGTGTAGTACTTAGCAGCCGGAGCGCCAAACCCGCTACCAAGAGGAGGATACTACAAGATATGCAAGAAATGGGGACATAACCCCCATGAGTGCCAACTATTACAAAAATATTAGAGTACCCCAAGAAGCTTATTCTGTAGCTTTTGCAAATTAGTGGGACATGAAGAAAAATATTTTCATGCATTTGATCTAATGAGGGAGTGCACAACATACATGTACAGGATTCAGGAGGAGAATGTTGTGACATAAGAAAGAGGGAAGTATAATACTCCAAGAGGATTTAATAAATAAAAATGAGGAGGATTCGATAGGGGTTGAGGTAGAAAAAACTCCAGGAGAGGAGGAAGAGGCCCCATAATATGCTATAACTATAACCAATTAGGACACTTAGCACGGGATTGCCAAAACCCCTACACAACATGTACTTACTGTTGGGCGTTAGAACATGTGACAAAGGACTGCCCAAAACCACTAGAAAAATGCACACCAAAGGAAATCAGAACTAGAACCTAAATATTCAAAATATATCCGACGAAATATAGGACGAAGGACCAAAAATAGCAGTTTTTACATGCGAAGGAACCAAAACAGGGATGGATGCAACCAACGAAAGGAAACCGATTGAGTAGTGGGTAAAGAAATCATAAGCACCTACATGATCATTTGACCCACAAGAAGAGAAGGAGACCTATAAAAAATCAAGGAAAGAACTATTGCGACAGGATTGGACAACATTCACAACAACTATGCCACCTAGGGGGGATATTCATCCCACTGAGGACCAGGTCATGACCAAAGGATCACTGGAGAAAGTAAGCACCTTAGAAATTTTTTGAACAGTTTCCTAGAGTTGGTTGAATATGAAAAGGCATTTCATACATTATGCTCTATGATCAAACAGTGAGCAAGGAAAGGTAGTCCCTACTGAAAATAAAGTAGTGAACCAACTACTGCACAAGAAAAGAACCAACATAGAATTCAGGTTCAGCGCACAGATTGGAGAATATGGCATAGACAATGTGGTCTTAGGCTTAGGGTCCGATGTGAACGTGCTACCTAAGCAGACATGGGAGATTATGGGGATACCAATGTTAGTGTGGTCACCCATCCAATTGAGACTAGCAATTCACTACAAAATAGTACCTCTTGGAAGATTAACAAGAATACCTGTGAATATAGATGGAGTGCACAACATCACAAATTTTGAATTTATTGATATTGTAGATGACATCCAACCATATCCAATGTTAATGGGACTGGAATGGGCCTCTGATAACCAAGCCATTATCAATTTGAAAAGGAAAGAGATGATATTTGAAGTAGGAGAACTGAAAGTGATTGCACCCTTAGACCCAAAAGAAGGAAGGCAATACATAGAACTAGTGCATGGCGATGAAATCGATCACCTCTACAACATGAATGCAAGGATGGATGATTATGTTAACCCCACTATAGATGGTGCACTGATTTGGAGAAGAATTAGTTCGTGTACATCAGACTCAGAAGCAGGCCTGGAAAACTACTAGCAGAGAATGCATGAAGTCTCAACACAATGATATGCACGCATGACCAAATCAGTATGTTGGATTGGAACAAAATTGTGCAACCCAACTAAGTATGATAGATTGAAAGATATAACAACATTCATACAAAAATTTGAGGCAAAATTACCATAGTAACATAGGCTACTGGCACTGGACATTGTATTGCCACTTCTGAAAGATGGTGGGCAACTGTTGAGCCTCCTTTTTGTCACCTCCAATTGCCTTATCTTGGCCAAATCCTGACCAATTTTTCCTAAAACCTATTCACTTTCTGCCTATTTTCCTCATCAAACATGTATTTTAACAATTATTGCGTACTTATGAGGTAACTGATGTTGAATCATAATTTATGATGATTTATTAATAATTAGGATTAGATATTTGATGTTTAGAACTTTCTAATTACTTTGGATGGTTCAAGCAGACTTCATGAAAAGAGTTCCTATTGCTGAGATCTTCCGGTATCGACTTGTATGACTGTGTGCGTCTGGTACTGAGTTATGCAGTTGTGCACGTTCGATACATGTTAGCACTCAATTTTCTCAATATATTTTGAGAGTGTCTTGAGCATATTTATGTTGAAATTATCAAAATCCCTTTGAATGTTTGCCAATGTCCAAACCTCAATTTCCCCAATCTTTCTTGACAAGTTCCTATTGATATCTTTGCCTAAGATTCCTTTGGCCTTTGTTTTTTTGACCTGCATAACCAAAAGACCAACTTTTAGTAGTTTTTCCTAAATCTTTATTTTTTTGATTTCCCTATGTTTTATTTTTAGTTACCTTTTCAATAAATGAGTTTATTGACTTCGATAGAAGATGTGGTGTGTGCTTTAAAGTGTCTTAACTCTAGTCTAAATCTAAAGTTCTATGCATAAATCATTTTCATTATCCTAAGTCTAGAGTTTATAAAGCCACATGCCCATTTCTTATGCTAGTCACTGTTATCGCTCAGTTTGTAGGAAGGGTTTAGGTAGCTTGAGTCAAGGCTTCAAACTAGCGTAAGAGGAGGTTTCCCACCCACTGTCACCTCGATGGGGAGCTCTTTCTATTTAGGATGGCTAGTCCAAGGGAGACGTCCCTAGTAATCTAGGTTTATGAAAGGGCTAAGGGGCTAATGGATCAAGATAAGAGTTTCCTTTCATAGATTACTGCCAAGAAAGAGATAGTCAAAAAAGAAGAGTCCCACTGGAAGGCACCTGTTTGCGAGACAAGACAAATAAACTAAAAGTATGTGCTGCAGTGGTTAGTACTTCAAGGCATCAATGACTATCTTCAAAATATATGTGAGCAATGATCAAATGTAATTATTGACGAAGTCAATGAGTACTAAACAAGGACAAATAACTTCTAGCACTTCTTCAATAAATACAAAAGATATAATGGCATTCAATGTATAAGATCAAAACCTTGTATTATATCACAATGCAATTCATATCATAAGTCTGCTCACAATAAATATATTTGCTACGTCACTATTGCAGAAAGAAGGTGACGTCAGCCCTATTAGTAGGTTAAAATTGAAAGACAATGAGTGGAATGTTTTCTCAAACAATCTTACAAATGTAATTAATGACTCAAAGTCTGTAAGATGAGGTGATAGATGTCATAACGTTTCATACCAAAACAAGAGATCAAACAAGTGTGATGTCACCTATAATTTTGCTGCTGTCACTATGATGTCATCCCTAAGTTTAGGTTAGTTAGAGAGGCCAAAAGGTAAACGTTTTGCACTTTGAACCAATGAAAATGTTTAAGACCTTTATGGCTGCCAAGGGATGACCTAGCCACAACTTTTAGAGCAAACAAGAGTTCAAACAAGGCTAAGACGTCACCCTAGGGTTAGGGTTAGTAAATCTGCTAGGGTTAGACGCTAGGTTAGTTATGGTTTCAAATAAGAATATTTTGAAAGAGAGTTTAAGCATAAAAGCTGAAAGTTATACTTCTAGACTAGTGCCTTGGGTTAATGGAGTCAATTGGAGTGAAAATAACGGCTTGGAGAGATTTAAACCTAAGGACAAGAGGATTTGTTCTAATGGTGCTACTATGGCAGGGCCACTAGATCCAAAACCCTAAGAAGAGAAGGCTGATTTAGGTGTAGCTAAGGCTAGGCCTAAGGCTTCTTATTCTTTCCTTAAGACTCTTTTGGCAAAATGGCTAGTTAATGAACACAAATCTATGGCTGAAAAGTGTTGTTCAAAGACAAGGCTTTTCAAAACCCTAGAAGCAAACCCTAGGTGTAAAGTAAATTAGGCCTAGGACGCCTTCTTTCTTCAATTTATGTTCAAAACTAACTCAAGAAAAGAGCATGGCTAGTGTAGCTATGGCTAGGCTAAACCTTCTCTAATCAAATGGCTAATAATATTTTACCATGGGGACATGAAGCCACAACCTACTTGTGTGTTGGCTCCCTAGGGTTTTAAAGATTAAGCAAATAATAACAATGTAACTATGCATGCAAGATATTTAATCAACAACCATTCATTCAAGAAGTTTTGATGAGAAAACACTTACAAATTCATGAAGAAGCATAATCATACCCTAGTTGTAAACCTTCCAATGATAAATAGCACCATATGCCAAAAGATAATCCTCCAAGATGTAGCGCCTCAACTCCACAAGACTAGAATAACCAAGAAAAAGACTAGAAAGTATCTCTCACCAGAGAGCAAATTGTGTTATGTCCAAATGAGGGTAAAACGTCCTCAATATATATGATCTCAATGACCTTTAATTAACAATTAGGTCATTAAAAATAGTTGACAAGGCTGACTTTACATTATTCAATTATTTGTCACATTACATGCTAAAAATGCCAAAAGTGAGCAGAAAATGGAGACGTCAGGCCCATATAGGGAAGACGTTGGCCCCTTCAGGGCATAATCATCATCCAGAAAGCTAGACGTTGGCTCCTTTGGGGCTCCTGCAACCTGCTATGTGTGCCAAACAAGCCCAGCACACCGCCACATGCTCCAGAAATCATCCAGCTTGCCCTGGGTGGAGTCCTGATCATCAAGACCATCGTACCCTCTGCAAGGGGCTGATCCCCATGGGTCAAATCTCTGCCAAAAACGTACTGATGAGGGCTTCCTTCTTCTTCTTTGTGCAAGGGCTCGTCCTAACTCTGTCCTGCCTCTGCCATCCCAGCAACCATCTGATGGGCTCTTCAACCCCATGGAGGTCCGAGCTAATCATCTCCCCATGTGCACCCATCCTTTGGTACCTGTTCGCCGGGCATGGTCCTGCACATCAAAGACTACGCCCTCCATGGGATCATCAGTCCTAGACATCAGAGCAATGTAAATCATATCTCATCATTAAAATTATCAAACATATGAATGAAATCCCTGACAAATCATCTAAGAGCTCAAAGACATTACACAGATCTACTATACAAAGCTAAGGAGACCAACAAGACAACCTATTGGGCTAATACCCACAAGAGATGGAAAGTTTCCTCAAAGGGTCATTCAAGCCATGTGTAATGAGATGATATGGTTTTTTGGGATGTCCAGTCATAGTAAGACCAAGGGTTGGTGTTGTCTGTGGGTGCCTTTATAGGAGGCGAGCTGTACCCGTCATGGATGCATTTTTTCCAAGCCCCTTTTGCCTTATATTTCTTTTATTGCTTTTTTACTACAAGCCTTGATGAAAAAGACACTGCCTTGGCTTGGTGGCCAGAGCTGACAGCGTTACCCACTAGTATCTTTGCAGAAATGAGAAGGCTGGCTCATGATGAGACCCCCTTTCCTTTGGCCATGCAACCAAAGGTCACTGTCCTAGTTTGGTGACCAGATGGTGGCAATGTCATACTGCTAAATACCTATGAACATAATGGGCTGGCTCGTGATGAGACCTCCCATCCTCTTGGTTAGGTCTTGCATTTATTTATTTCATTTTTTCTTAGGGTCCCTTACTTTATTATCGAGAGGCCTTTTATTTCCTTCTCGGGGATCCCCTGGGCGAAGCATCTCTAGGTTTTCATTTCCTATGGCTTTTATCTTTTACCAGCTGCTTTTACCCCCTGGGCCTTTATCTCCTTCTTCCCACAAGACAATATGTACCCTGGAAGGTCATCCTAATGGCCAGACTAGGGGAATAGGATGGATGAGCGGGATATAAGATGAAAAAGTGATAAGATGGTGGGAGCGGACGATGTCTCTACAAACCCCCCTTGGTGGCTAACCACAACCCATGAATACCAACTTGCTAAGTTACGCCATCAATCACCCCAACAGTGGTCAAGTGGATTAGTGTAAGATCCAAGCAGTCATCCGAAATGAAAGGAACCTAATGCATATATAAGAAGGTTATAATGATCAAATATGACACATACCATGATACCTCGGACCAATTACCTCATGGAGCAAGAGCCCTCTCTGATGCAAGCCCATGCCGGTAGTGATGGAAGCTGGTACTGCTGACAGGACAAGTCTGGCTGAGAAGAAGAACGATGGGCCCTCCAAGGCCATGCTCAAGTCGATCTCTGCTCTCGATACTCCATGTCTAGGACTATGTGGGCCTCGAGACATGATCTCCTAGTTATCCCTAGATATCGGGGATAACAGTCACCAGTCATTACATTAAGCTAAACTATGAGTTAAGATCACGTTTCTAATTCATAATCTATGAGTCAAAGCTGTATGTCAAAATACTAAGCCACGAACTAAGTCAAAGCTAGGTCATGAGTCAAGCCTCAAGCTCAAGCCACACATCAAGAATATATGTGTTGAAGAACTAAATATATCCATGATATATATGATGTTGCTCCCAATTTCTTTCCCATTCCACCATTTTCATGCATGGATGTGAAAAGTGTAGTGCGCTGCCAAATCTCCTGGGTGCTGCGTTTTCTCCTAGGCGTTGTAAATTTCTTGGGTGCTGCATTTTTCCTGGGTGCTGTGTATTCCACAGTGCACTACCTAATTTCGCTACCCAATATCTGGCAGAGAACAAGTTTGCACACAGATGCAAAATAAGGTGTGCTACGTAATTTCACTGCCTAATATTTCACAAAGGACAAATGTTTGTACACATATACACCAGAATGGCACTACCAGCTGGCACCTAAAATAAAGGGGAGTTGAGCTAGCATCTATATGAGTGGCTGATGATGGAGAAGATTGCAAAAAAAACAACTGGAAGCAAGATGACAACTTACAACTTCTTCATGACACTTGGCAATGGACAGAGATGCACATCAAAGAAGAAAGCATCATTCAAATCGTGTTGGATTAATTGCCAACATTTTTCCTTTTTTGTAGCAGTTTGTTAAATAACTGTTAGCATAGGTGTTATATGTATAGATGTTTCTGGAAGAATCCGATGTGAGGAAGGCCAACACACACCGCCAACTGTTTCCTTTCCTTTTTATTATAAATTCATGTTCCAAATGAGGAAAGAGGAGGGGTGAAGAGACCTGAGAGGTTGGGGTAAAATTTCAAGATCCATGAGGGAGCTATATAGGCATGAAAATTAT
Organism: Picea engelmannii; assembly: GCA_009831015.1. Classification (NCBI taxonomy): domain Eukaryota; kingdom Viridiplantae; phylum Streptophyta; class Pinopsida; order Pinales; family Pinaceae; genus Picea; species Picea engelmannii. Next base: position 30,335 of record ML777967.1, read on the forward strand.
CTAACTTTTAAGTTGCAGACCTGTGCTGCTTTTTTATGTAAAAGACCTCAACTGACAATGAAGTTATGTATTAGTTTGTTTTATATTTTCTGTGTAAATCATTTTTCCATCTTTCATCTTCTTGGATATGTGTTGCTGCTATAGGTAATATGTCTGCAATTTCTGTGATGAGAGGGTTATTGTATAGGATATGCTCTATCCCTTGCCACAGGCTTATCTGAGTTTTGATTATGTCTCAGAAAGGATTTCTGAAAATTGAGTTTTTCCTCTTGCTGTTACATGCATGGAAGATCATGATGCTCTTTGATCATTTTTAGTTTTGTTTTTCTTATTTCTTCTTTCCATATCTTTATAAGCATTTTAACTGATCTTAGCTTTGTTGACCTGATTTGCTGCACATAGAATGTTAGTTAAGGATTAGATTTTCTTTTCATGGACTCCATGCCCAATGGCTTCATTGCCTTCTTGATTAATTTAACCACTCTCATAATTTCCTAAAACCCGAGTTATCCAATCAAACATTTTTATTCATGATGTGCTAGTCTTGCACTTGAGCAGTCCAAGAGAAACTTCTAGCGCTAACATTTTTGGCACCGTTGTCGGGGACGGATTTGAGCAGATTGAAAAGATCCCTGGGAAGAATGACACTACACAGCTCTAGCTTTATATGGTGACTAAATTTGGACACCTTCAAGACTGCACATTCACCATGGCGACTCCATTGTTCAGAATCTGTTGGTGACTCCAATAGAATGAGACCAATTAAATGGCTATGAAGGATATCATGTCCAAGAGGTTTTCCCCACTCGATTTCTCATCTATAGAGGATTATCCACATACTATGCCTCTTATTGATGAATGGCAAGATTTGTTGCCTATATTTTATGAAGGTAAGGATGAAAACCCTGTTGAGCATGTTCATGAATTTCATGATTTGATGTAGCAGCTTGACATCCATCATGAAGATATATTGATGAAAATGTTCATGTATTCATTGGATGGGGATGAATGTAAATGGAATTTCTCATTACCCCCTTCCAACATTTCATCCTTGAAGGATTTCCACAGAGTATTCAATGAACACTACAAAAGGTTTTATCCCTCTGAAAGTATTTGTCATAACTGTTGTGAGGGATATGTAGAATGTGCTCAAGATTTGTTAGATTGCTCTGGTGAATATAAAGATGAAAACTGTTTTATTCATTGTCCAAATGAAGATATGAATGAACCTCTTTCTTTTTCTTATTCTCGAGAAGAAAGTCTTCTAGATATCAGTCATGCTTGTACTAATGATTGCATGGTGATTGTACTAATGATAATGAAAAATATTTATGCATTATAACTTTAGATTCGAAACAAGAACCAATTGTAGAAGAGGATATTTCTCTTTTCCTGCAAGAGGTTTCCCATGATATATTTTCACCTGAGATTGAAGAGAGAGATTTGGGGATTGTTCGTTTTTTTGTGCAAGACCAAGGAGCCTTGGGCTCACCTATCTTTGATGAATAATCTGATGAAGAAGATCAGATCCATTTTGATGATTTGAGGAGAAGTCAACCAAGTTATGACAGTTATGAATTTGATTCTGATAGAGAACATTATTTTGAAGAAATCAGCTATCAGGAACCGCTGAAGACATTCAACAGTCATCCCTACAAATCAGTGAGCCCACATGCACTATATTTGAAAATGGATTTGCAGACAACTACAAACAATCTATCATCAACAATGAAGTTAGTTTGCAGCTATGTTCAGATTTGCAGGCAATTGTAGGTAGCAGCCATAATCAACATGAGGATATGCAAAAATTTTATGATGTTCAACTAAAACAGCAGGAAGAGGTATTCCTTTTCAGTTTTGTTGATCCATTTGCTGATTATCTTGGATCTTTGAGTAGCTTAGATGTCATGACACTTTTGTCAAATGAAGGTTGGTTGTTCTGTTCTTTTGAATTGCATATTAGTAATCTATGGGTTCCTGCATTCATCATTGTCGTATCAAGGATTTTACCAGCTATTTAGATGCTTGTATGGTTTCATTGGAGGCACGATCTTACTTGATCAAGAAGCAACACACTTGATTAGAGTAGGAGTAGGAAGAAATAAGCTCATTTTTGAGCATTTCCTTTCTGTCGGTTTGTAGTAGTTAATTTTTAGTTTCAAATAAGGATCAAAGATGCTCTTAGGCTTGCTGGTTTCTTGGACAGAGATGAATATGAATAAGGATACTATTCGGCAGTTTCTTGGTAGCTCTCGGGGAGCATACCATCCCCCGTGGAGCCAATGTTAGCACTCAATTTTTTCAATATATTTTGAGAGTGTCTTCAACATATTTATGTTGAAATGATCAAAATCCTTTCGAGTGTTTGCCAATGTCCAAACCTCAATTTACCCAATCTATCTTGACAAGTTCCTATTGATATCTTTGCCTAAGATTCCTTTGGCCTTTGTCTTTTTGACCTGCATAACCAAAAAACCAACTTTTAGTAGTTTTTCCTAAATCTTTATTTTGTTGATTTCCCTATGTTTTATTTTTAGTTACCTTTTCAATAAATGAGTTTATTGACTTCGATAGAAGAGGTGGTGTGTGCTTTGAAGTGTCTCAACTCTAGTCTAAATCTAAAGTTATATGCATAAATATTTTTCATTATCCTAAGTCTAGAGTTTATAAAGCCACATGCCCATTTCTTATGCTAGTCACCATCCATTACATTAAGCTGAGTTATGAGTTAAGATCATGTTCCTAATTCATAATCTATGAGTCAAAGCTATATGTCAAAATACTAAGCCATGAACTAAGTCAAATCTAGGCCATGAGTCAAGCCTCAAGCTCAAGCCACACATCAAGCATATAGGTGTTGAAGAACTAAATATAGCCATGATATATATAATGTTGCTCCCAATTTCTTGCCCATTCCACCATTTTCATGCATGGATGTGCATAGTGCAGTGGGCTGCCAAATCTCCTGGGTGCTGTAAATTTCTTGGGTGCTGCATTTTCTCCTGGGTGATGCGTTGTTTCCTAGGCGTTGTGTATTCCACAGTGGGCTACCTAATTTTGCTACCCAATATCTGGAAGAGAACAGGTTTTCACACAGATGCAACATAAGGGGTGCTACATAATTTCACTGCCTAATATTTCACAGAGGACAAAGGTTTGCACGCATATACACTAGAATGGCACTACCAGCTGGCACCTAAAATAAAGGGAAGTTGAGCTAGCATATTTATGAGTGGATGATGATGGAGAAGATGGTAGAAACAACAACTAGCAGCCATATGAAAACTTACAACTTCTACAGGACACTTGGCAATGGACAAAGATGCACATCAAATAAGAAAGTGTCATTCAAATCGTGTTGGATTAATTGCCAACATTTTTCCTTTTTTGTAGCAGTTTGTTAAATAACTGTTAGTATAGGTGTTAGATGGATAGATGTTTCTGGAAGAATCCAATGTGAAGAAGGCCAGCACGCACCTCCAGTTGTTTCCTTTCCTTTTTATTATAAATCCATGTTCCAAATGAGGAAAGAGGAGGGGTGAAGAGACCCGAGAGGTCTGGGTAAAATTTCAAGATCCGTGAGGGAGATAGATAGCCATGACAATTCTCTAATTTTTAAGTTGCAGAACTGTGCTTCTTTTTTATGTAAAAGACCTCAGCTAACAATGAAGTTATGTATCAGCTTTTTTTTATCTTTTTTTGTGTAAATCATTTTTCCATCTTTTATCTTCTTGGATATGTGTTGTTGTTATAGGTTATATGCCTTCAATTTCTGTGCTAAGAGGGTTATTGTATAGGATATGCTCTATCCCTTTCCACAATATTATCTGGGTTTTGATTTGGTCTTAGAAAGGATTTATGAAAACTGAGTTTTTCCTCTTGCTATTACATGCATTGAAGATCATGATGCTCTTTGATCATTTTTCAGTTTTTTTTTTCTTATTTCTTCTTTCCATCTCTTTATAAGAATTTTAACTGATCTTAGCTTTGTTGACCTGATTTGCTGCACATAGAATGTTAGTTCAGGATTACAGTTTCTTTTCATGGAATCCATGCCCAATGGATTCATTGCCTTCTTGATTAATTTAACCACTCTCATAATTTCCTAAAACCCAAGTTATCCAATCAAACATTTTTATTCATGATGTGGTAGGCTTGCACTTGAGCAGTGCAAGAGCAACTTCTAGCGCTAACAGTACCCGTTTTGAATTCCCAGGCTTGGATATTTGAACAAGATTGTTCTCAATGGGTTCAAGGCATTTGTTGGTTCGAACATTCTCTGTTCGTTGGAGACCACGATACATTTCATCACTCATGCACTTCGTGTCATGAGGATGAAATCGTTCCCTTAAAAATCGATGTATCATCCAATTGTAATAATTATGCAAATATTTGATGTTATATTCAAACGTGGATTGTAACGACTGCTTCTCTTTAAAGAGAGAGCCTTGTAGATGATAGGAATATACATAGATAGAATTAAGCACAATTATGCTGTAAGTTTGGTCCTTGAACAACTGTGGATTGTACCTCCATTTTTCTAAAGTAATGATATAATTTTAGTTTATGGGTTATATGTGTGCATTTACATCTTCTCTATTGTAAGTTTCACTTAAGAGCTTCCTTGTTCGTACGGCAAGGGTCCACCGACCCAATCAAGGTAAGTCTCTTTTTAATTAATTGTGAATATGATTCTGGTTTTCTGTGTGTGTGAATAGAGTAATTTTATGTTTGATTACAACATCTAATCCCACCCCTGTCATGTTTCAGTGATACATTTAATAGCAGGTCACATGGATGTGTGGTAATTTGAGTAAGTGAGATTTGTGTGTGTAATGCAAGGTATCTAAGTGAAATTATTTTTAAGTAACGATTTGACATCTTTGTGTGAGTATGTGAGAACAATCATTCAATTTAAGTGCTTTAGTGTTTTTTCTAGACTAAATGTTGTAGTGTTTGTTTTTGTTCTGCAAATCTAAGGACATGTTGGATCTCCATATTCCACCATACATGAGCCTATAATGGATCATTCCACTACACTTATATTTCTTTTCCAAAATTTATTAGATTACACCTTGCAAACACAGACACAATCAAGACCTCCATCTTTCACGATACATGCACTTATAATGGAGTGTTTTACCCTGCCTGGTAATTCTTTTAAGCTTGATTAAGTTTCCTTTTTTTGAAAAACATGCAGAGCGTTAATTGTTGTTTGTGTAGTTGTTCCAGGAGATGGAATCACAGTTCATATTTACCTTTCATGATCCAGCAATGAATAGATCCATCAACTGAGAAATAATTCTAGATTATATGCTTGTTGATAAGTTTTTCTTTCTGAATTTTGAATTGTGTGGGGAGTATTATTTAAAAGGTGTGAAAACAAAGTATTTGGTTTCGAAAGTGTTTTAGTACATAGACTATACTCAACAGACATAGGAAATTATTTGTTATTGGTACATATAGTACATCAAATCTATTGATTACGAAACCGGATTGACATAATAAATGATTGCAATATATTCTACATATAATTGCAAGAACATTTTGGCATCGTTGTCGGGGAGTTGTAAATGGTAATAGGTAGTGTTTTCATTAGATTGCTTTTATGGTTTTGGATTGGTTTTAAAGATGACCTGAGGGTGGGGAGAAGATGGTAAGATGTGAGGGAAGATCCCACACATCCACTTTAGTGGGGTTTTCCAAAGTCAGGTTGTCTTCTTACCTTCAATAGTTAAATTTTGTGTTGAGTTAGTATTTAAATATTATTTTTATGCATAAACGTAGGCTTAACAAAGGTAGATTTATTGCATCTAAAATTGCCGAAAAATCAAGAAAACCCCCCCATACTAACTCAACTAATGCTTGTGTAGGAAAAATCCTCAGAGGGGAGAGTTCAAAGGTAGTAACTGAAACTACAACCAAAGTTCCTAAATCTGGAGCTACTGTTCATATTGAAAACATATTACAATAGGCGGGAAGGGAAGCACTGGTGAGCCAATTAGAAGGGAGAGTTGGAAAAGAGACAGAGGTAGTGGTAGAAGAGGCTGAATCTGCCATTGGAGAAACACACAAAGTATTGGAACATTTGGATATACCAACCAACCTAGTGGTTGAACCATCACTTAGTGGGGAGACATCACCAACAACCCATAATGTGCTATTTGGAGATATGGTAGATGAGGAGGGAAATGCAAACAATGAAACATAGACATTTGGATTCCCAATATTAGACATTACCAGAGATGTTTCTATGAAGAATATTTCGTTGTTATCACTACCTCACTTCCATGGTATGTCAACAGAAGATCTTGATTCATTTTTGTTTGAATTTGATATACTATGTAGGAGTTATAATTACACTAATAGTGCACAAAAACTAAAACTCTTTCCAGCCACACTTAAAGACTCAACATTAAGGTGGTTTATGAGCCTAGGAGAACACACTATCTTATCTTGCGATGGTATGAAGAAAACCTTCCTCTAGAAATATCAGAACTATTGTAGACCTAGAGATGCTAGGAATGACATATTTAAAATGCAACAGTCTGAGGAGGAAATTTTGGAAGATTACCTAGAAATGTTCCTATATAACTATCAAAATATGAAACAATTTTCCTTAGACACGACCACAATTAGAACCATCTTCCTAAAAGGTATAAGGGATGACTGAATTGAGGTTCTAAACTTCACGAATTCTGGGGATGTATATCATAAGCCATTTGAAGACATTGCAAAGTATTGTAAAAGGTACTCTCCCAGTTGAGCCAAAACAGGAAAAAGTGCAAGGGATCCTATAGGCAAAACTACCAAACCTACTCCAGGAGGTGTTACAAGGATATAATTAGAGAATTTGCTTGAAAAATTTAAAACATACATCATAAACATAATGAGCATCCAATTAGACACTATGAAGATAAAACATAAATAAGAATAAGAAAATGCTACTTTAGCAATTTTCTGTCCTCTTTGCAGGAAGAGGCACCTTGAAAAAGAATGTCCTATTAATGTTATTGAAATATGTGGGATTTGTACAGAAGATCACCCTACCAATAAGTTCCCTTCTTTACCCGGACTTAAATCCATTTTCAAGGGAGGGGGAGAACCTTAGGAAACATCGTATCCCCTCAAGAGAGCATGGAGACAACAAAATCCTAATATGTTTTACGATCCTACCACACAATACTCAAAACAAAAATAGATTCCTCCAATGCCTTATTATCAATGGACACATCAGAAACCACAAGTCCAACCTTGGCAACAAGGATGGAGGGGCCCTACATATGGGAATTTTCCTTTTCAACCACCAACTCTTCCTACTTACCCACAATATCCTTCAAATATCTCTTAGCTGTTACTAGGATTTAATCCACCTTCTTTACTTCCACCTTCCCAGCTTCAACAACAAATCACCTTGCCTTTGAACCCAAATCAACAACAACAAATGTAAGTTGCACCTAATTCAAACCCCCCTCAGCCTACCCCTATTCCCGCACAACCCATCCCTAATATGAACAATAGACCTACTCAACCTGTACAAAATCTTGAAGTACAAAGTTTTCCAACTTATGTAATAACTCCTACTTCACTAAATGAAATTCAATTAAGATCTGGGAAAGTCTTGAAAAAACCAAATCCTACAGTGGTTATTAGAGAAGAAGAACACATAGATGACAAATCCAATGAAGAAGAAGACATCCCTATACAAGAGGAAATTCCTCCTCACACTTCTCAACCATCAGAAATACCTCAGGAAACTAATCCTCTAGCCTATCCAGAAAAGTTACTTGTGAAGAAACCTGAGGTACCTCTAGGACATGACTTAGAAGTTGAACTAATTATTATATGTGTAAATATTCCCCTACTCCAAGCCATTAAGGATATTCCTATCTATGCTAAAATTATAAGGGATATTTTCATCAAAAATCCTAGAAGGAACAGGAAGGAACCTCCTGTTATACAAGTGGTTGGACAACTATCATAATTGATATAAGAAATTACATCCAAATATAACGGTCCAAGAAACCTGGTGGTAAATATAGAAATTAATGGTGTTTCTTTGTCAAATACACTTATTGATCTAGGAGTAGCAATAAATGTTATGACTATTGACACTATGCATATGCTCCAACTAAATCATTTAAGGCCAACAAAGACCTTGTTGGAATTGGAAGACAAATCAATCATCAGCCTAACAAGAAGCCTAGATGATGTAACAATTACCTTAGCTTCTTGGGAGTATCCTGTGGAATTCTTGGTAATTCATTCAAAATCCTCCAAACCTGGACATCTAGTTGTGGTTGGTCAACCTTGCTTGGCCACTGCTAATTCATTTATTAGTTGTCAGTCTAGGGAGATGACAATTTCTAATGGAACTCAAAGTCAGAAACTTGTTCTCTTTCCTCCTGCCCAACCAACCACTGAAGTTTCTGTATGGTTGGATAATCCCTATGGGGAGGATAACTATGCTCAACTCATGTTAACACTTGAGCAAGAAAAGGGAGTTCAAGAACAAACTGAAGAACATATTTTAAGCCTATTTCTAGCCAATACATAATGCATTGAGTATCCTCAATATTTTCTAGAATTCACACATATTTTCAGCTTTGAATTTCAGGAGGTTTGGCATCCCTCCACTTTTACATTATTTACTATATCGACAATAAGTGGATAAGAGAAGTCAGTTGTTCAGATTGTTGAAATCAGTCCCAGAAAATCCCTGTATATAAATTCTAGCCTGAAATCAGATCAACAACAAAAATTGATCCAAATGATTCAAGGACAGTCTGATGCTTTTGCATGGGATTACTCTGATATGAAACGAATTCACCCTGATACCTGTATACACCATATTTACACCAATGATCAAATCAGGCATGTTAGGCAGCCCAAAGAAGAATGAACCCAACCTTAAAATACATAGTGAAAGAAGAGCTCCAAAAACTCCTACATGTCAATTTTATTTATCCTATTTCAGATAGCAAGTAGGTATCCCCATTAGTTATTGTCCCTAAGAAGAATGGAAAATGGAGAATTTGTGTGGACTTCAAGGAGATGAACAAGGATTCCTATAGAGATTATTTTCTCTTACCTTTCATAGACCAGGTATTGGACCCCTTGTCTGGGAAGAGGTACTTTTCTTTGTTAGATGGGTTTAGTGGGTATAATCAGATTCAAATTGCCCCTGAAGATCAGGAGAAATCCACATTCAATTTCCTATGGAGTACTTATGCTTATAGGGTTCTTCCCTTTGGTTTGTGTAATGCCCCTACCACATTTCAGAGGGCTATCCTAGCTATTTTTTCTGATTTAACCCATGACTATGTAGAATTCTATATGGACGACTTCACAGTATATGGGGATGATTTCCAACAAGCATTGGACAATTTGTAGAAAGTATTGATCAGGTGTATAGAGACTAATCTTTCCCTCAGCCATGAAAAATATAGGATGGTGTTCACTGAAGGGATTGTTTTGGGTCACCATATTTCTGGTACCAGATTAAGGGTAGATCCTGCTAAAATTGACATTATTTCTCAAATCAGGATCCCTAGATCATAGAAAGAAGTTAGAAGCTTCTTAGGGCATGCTGGGTATTATAGGAGGTTCATTAAAAAATTCAAAAACTTGGCTGCCCAACTGTTTAAATTATTAGCAAAACAACGGAATTCCATTGGGATTAGCAATGTCAGATTTCTTTTGAAATTTTAAAGAAAAAGCTTTCCAGTGCCCCTGTGTTAAGAGGACCGAATTGGTCTCTTCCCTTTCATATCTTCACCGATGCCTCAGATACTGCTTTGGGAGATGTTCTAGGATGAAGAGAAAACCAACTCCCCTATGCTATCTACTTTGTCAACAAAATCCTCTCCCCTACCAAAGTGAATCGCACTGTCATTGAAAAAGAATTCTTATCAGTGGTTCATGCCATTAATAAATTCAGACACTAAATAGCATGGTATGATGTTTTTGTACACAAAGAACACTCAACCATTAGATTTTTAATGAATAATATCGTGCCAAATGCTAGAGTTACTAGATGGTTGTTACTATTGCAAGAATTCAATATTACTATCATTGACAGACCTGGCAAAGTTAACCTTGTTGCTGATTTCCTATCTAGACTTATTCATACAGGTGATAATGCACCAATCTAGACTTATTCATACAGATGAAAGTATGTTTGTTATTTATACTTACATTCCTTGGTATGCACATGTGGCTAACTATCTTGTAACAGGGAAATTACCTCATAATTTGTCCCTTCGAGAAAAATAGAGGATTATTTAGCTGAGTACAAATTATATGTGGCATGATGAATGTCTATACCGTACAAGACCTGATTTGGTGATTAGAAGATGTGTATGGGAGGCTGAGATGTATGATATCTTCAAAGCCTGCCATGATGGCCCATGTGGAGGCCATTTTGCTGATAAGAGGACAACATATCAAATAATACATTCAGGCTACTATTGGCCAACTATTTTCAAGGATGCAAAGAAATATGTGGCCAGTTATGATGATTTTCAGAGGATGGGGAAACCAATTGCAAGTGATGAGATGCCTCTCCAAGCTCAGATAGTAATTGAACTCTTTGAGAAATGGGATTTGGAATTTGTAGGACCTATCAACCCCATGTCTAGAAGAAGAACGTATATACTGGTCTGTAGAGATTATGTGACTAAATGGATAGAGGCTAAAGATTTTTACTATGCAAATGAACAATCTATTGTTGATTTTCTAGTTGAAGACATATTTACTCATTTTGGTGTGCCTTGAGAAATAGTGACAGACCAAGGAACCCAATTTACCTCTAATCTAGTCAAAGCTATTACTGAACAATTAGAAAATCCTCACCTTATCACCCCCAAGCAAACAAATAAGTGGGATCAACTAACAAAGTGATATAGGCTATACTTACCAAGATAGTTTGGTTACACCATAAATATTGGGTAGATCATTTTCCTAAGGCCTTATGGGCCTACATAACAACTTGGAGAAACACAACATGCCATACACCTTATGCATTAGTGTATGAGAAGTAGGTATTGCTCCCCATAGAATTTCAAGTAAAAAATTTCAGGACTGCTATGCAATTGGGAATGGATTTGGATGAAGCCAAAAACCAGAGGATATTGCAGCTGAATGAACTTGATGAAATCAAACAAGATGCTCTTCATAGGACTACACTCATTCAAGAACAAAGGACTAAATGGCATGACAAATACATCAAGAAGAAATCCTTTCAGCCAGGTGATTGGGCCCTTCTATATGAAAATAGGTTCAAGAATTTCAAGGGTAAATTGTCCACTCGATGGTTGGTGTTAGGACCACGCTATGCACCTTTTTGACTACACCTTTTGTCATTATTATACCCTTCATCACTAGTATTTAGACTCACATTATCACCTCACCTGATCATTCCAAGGTATACAACGTCCTTTCTCATTATTATATGCTTAATCTGTTTTGCATAACACTTTACATTACTTTTGGTATTAACCATTAATTAGAAGTGCATAAGTGTCTATATCTGCAGAATAGTATTCAAGACCGATGCTGAAACACAGAACTGTCCAAGTTGATGCTGAAACATGGAAGCTGCTACACAGCCCGAGGATGCACATGCTGAAACACGAAGCAGCTACATG
>ML777967.1:42082-52433 GCA_009831015.1 Picea engelmannii
TTGATACTGAATCTCTGTTTGAGAATAAGGGTCCTGTTCTCTGATTGCAAGATAGTTGTTCTTTCCCATTGCAATGATGCTTTAAAATGTAATCCAGGATTCTTAATTTAGCTGTAAATAATTGCAATTAGGGAGATTTCTTTTCTGTGATCTAATTCAGAACTTCAGTTCACTTCAACAATTATAGATAGAATGATTTCTTTACTACAACACTAAATGCTTTTGGAATTGAGCATATACAGTGCGTGGCTATCTTTGAAACAAAAGACTTCCCTGGGTTGATAATTTATGATTCACTTGGTTGTTTGAAATTAATTAAGAAATTATAGTGACCAACAGTTGGGACCCTATGAAGTAGACATAGTTTATGCCAATGGTTTAGTAAGGATAAAGACTATTGATGAAGATCATACTTCCTTTTTTGTAAATGGGCATCGATTGAAATTCTATCACAAGCCTCTATCTAAAGAGGATTTTATCAAACAGATTCTTCAGAATTCTGAAATGCAATTGGTAAGCAAGAGGGGTTCTCCTCCTACTGAACCACCACTATAAGTTTTTGTTGTGTGAATTGATTTAACTCTGTACATATATGTATATAGGTGTGTGTCAGATAGTGATTTTTGGTGTTACTAACAAATCACAAGCTAATTGTGTTCTCATGTAGATAAGCAATAAGGAGGACATCTACCAGAGGTAAGTTTATTCCTTTACCCAACCCTGGTAGATTACTCATGGAAAAGGAGCCTAATGGAGTTTTCTTTAAGTTTTTTAGACTCCTAAAAATTGAAAACACCGATGAGCATTAACTAATCTAGGCTCAAGAAAATCCACAGGACATTAAAAAGAGTTTTCTTTAAGTTTTCCAGACTCCTAAAAATTGAAAACACCAGTGACCGTTAACTAATCTGGGCTCAAGAAAAATCCACAGGACAATATAAGGTGTTTTATCTAAGTTTTTTAGACTCCTAAAAATTGAAAACACCAACGATCATTAACTGACCTAGGCTCGAGAAAAATCCATAGGACAGTGGTAGTTAGGTTCTCGTTTCAAATAAAATGGAAGTGGCAACATAAGCCTTAGTTTGTCCAGTTCCAAAAAGAGGAGGTTTCCGCACCTCTACAGGAGGATTTCCAGCTACAGTTTCCTTCTTGTTACAGATCTTGGAGGCCAATCATTGGACCTTTTTCCTCATTTTATGATACTTCCGCTGCATTTTCAACACCCCTGTACCAGTCTGCTATTTATAAATTTTTCAACATGGTCATTCAGAGGAAAAAATTCACATACAACATTAGTGAGTGCTAACCTCTACTTCAGCTTGACCCTCAGAACATGTTTATACACGAAGAACAAGCCTACAAGAATCCAGGTACTTTTCCAAAGTTTCATCTTGTACTAAAAAATTCTCTGAGTTCATCCGGTACTAGAAAAGTCTCTCTGTGTTGGTCCGGTACTAAACCAATCCTCTATGTTGGTCTGATACTGAAAAATTCTTTGTGCTAGTCCGATACTGAGTTTGTGATCCGGTATTGATGAGGGGATTTGGATAACATTGCTCTACATTTGATATTGCTTTAATGGATCAAATGCATTCCAAGTAATGTAGGTATGGACTCAATGTTTATTCCTTTTTATTAAGAATCACATGAATTTTGTATTATACATATGGTTACCCTCATACTCCCTTGTTATCTTGAGTTACTAAACCTCCATATCATTATTTTTCCAAAGTTTTCATGTTTTCCCCTATTTTCAAAATCATTTATGATGCATATAAATCTCCTCATGGAGTGATTGTCCGATTTGGCATATCTTGTCAAAAATTCTTGTTCGTATGATGTCAAAACTATGATTAGGCCTCCTCCATAGCCTCATATTTTTTTAAAATTATGACGTTGAATTCTATCCAATGGTGAATTCCGATCACATCACCCATATTCATTTTAATGATTATGAAAACCGGTAAGAATGGGATGTGACATTATTTCTAGGTATGATCATCACCTTATCCACAAACATGATATTTCAGCATGATTTTGGAATCCTCCCTTACCTCTCTATCATTTCAAGGAAGTGACCGTTGTCTTCTTGTTTTCATTATATACGCTCTTCTGGAGGGCTCCACCATCCAGATGAGCGTTAATTAACCATTTTTCTTTTATACACCATTCTATTTTCTCCTACTATCTCGTTACTCTGCTTCCATTACCCTGTTCTTGTAATTTTACGTCAGTACCAAAACCTCACCTAAATTTTGTTACCCATACTTGTTTTAAAACCCTTCTTTATGCTGACATGAGGGTTGACAGGCACGAACCAGTGTTTCATATGTACATAGAAATGAAGGAGTATCAAGCTTGCAAAAAAAAATTTGAAAAGGCTGGTTGGGTTCCCTTCTTATAAAAATTCAGAGTACATATGAGGGGGTATCTCATGCATTCACCCAGAGTTATGATGGAGAGAGAATCTAGTTGGGGGACCTAAAACTAACAATTACTGAAGCCACCATAGTATAGGTGACCGAGCTACCTTCCACTGGGGAAAAGTATTTCAAAGGCATCATCATGGATAGGAGCATCTATAAAAAATTCTTGAAACTCAAGCACCTAGACCCAGATTGGAAGAAAGGTATCTCTAGAGGCTGAATCAAAGAGGAATATTGTACAATGCTTGTCTGCTTACAAAAATATTTAACTTGTGAAGGGAGGTATGCAATAAAATTTCTTTATCATTTAAGATTTTTATAGCATTTTGAAGGAGGCCCACACAGAGAATTTCCCCATTTCCTTTGGATGAGTCTGAAAAAGATGGTGAGGGGGGTTAAGTATGCATTCAAGAAACTTGAAACCAGTCTTTACCACCATGGGTTGATGAAACTCTTGGTTGTCCATGAACTGAGAAACAAGATATTAGTTGGAAGAAATTTATCACAGAAATATTTGCTCAAGAGATTTCTAAGTCTGTAGAAGGGAGTGTAATAGGGGAACATAGTAAAGGGTCAGATAGGAAGAAGGGAGATAACATAAAGAAAGGACAAAAATCTAGTAATAAAATAGATCATGTTGGCCCTAGCTCACTAGAATTTGTAAGTAAATTGGACAAAGGGAAGACATTCATTTTAGAAGGACAACCTGGACCTATGATGGAACAATCATCCAACACCAACAAAATTCTCCCAGACCTGTCCATGAAAAATTAAAACACAAATAGTGAGAAAAAGAGGAAGAAACAAAGGTCTAGGAGTGATGCTAGGGAGGTTGCAGACATTTTCCCCAAGGTAATTGTTGAAGTACCTCATGAGTAGGTTAGGGAAATTACAGAAAGTATTCTAGAAGGAATTTTTGAAATACCTCAGGAGTAGGTTTGGGAAATTGCAGAGAACACTCCAGAAGTAATTGTTGAGGTGTCTAAAGAGAGGGGTGGAGAAGCAGAAAAGACCCCTAAATTGTGAGTCAACAACAAGAGGAAATTCACAGTCAGTGAGGGGAGTACTATAGCACAATACTCTAGTAGGAATACAAGGAGTACACCAGAGGAACAAGTTCCATTCCCCCCACCTAAGTCCTCTAGAGAAAAAATAAAGAAGTCACAGGACAAAAAAAGTCTAGTACCCAGTTTTGAGCCTAAAAAGAAGAAGAGGAGATTGTTTAAGGAGGAGATTTATGTTCCTATTAGCACACCCGAGGAAGTCCCAAGTCCAGGATCAAGAACCACTTGGAGTATGGTTAAGCATAAGACAGTTCTTTATGTCCATTATTTTGAAGAAGATCCAATGGAAATTTGAACTTCACTAGAGCAAGAAGAGATGTATGAGGCAACTATTAGTGAAGCAGAGGAATTAGTGGCATGAACACTAAAGGAATTAAGGAGAGAAGTTGAAGCTAGGGAAGAGATAATTGATCAAGCAACACATGAACCAATCATCTCTTTGACCAAACATTAGTTGGAATTAAAATTTAAAAATCTTACAAAACATAATGATGAGTTGAAGCAAGAAATAAAGGAGTATAAAGTATTGGATAGGCATATCAAGAAAGAGAATGCAAAACTGAAGGAAAATAAATGCAGACTACAGGGTGAGCATGATGAGGTATTTACCAAGATGAACAAAGTTTTGCGCCTAGTACAATATACACGATTCATTAAGAGGAATCTCAAGGATGAGGCTTCAGGGATGGATATCTTAAAACTAGACAGTTAATGTTCAAGAAAGGTAGAGGATAAACACCAATTTTGAAATTTTAAGGACTGATTCAACAGTTTTTCATGAGGACATGCAATGACTTATGCATGGGGGAAATGTTGAGCGTCCTTTTTGTCACCTCCAATTGCATTATCTTTCCCATATCTTGACCAATTTTTCCTAATAACTATGCACTTTCTACCTATTTTCCTCATCAAACATGTCCTTTAACAATTATTGCGTACCTATGAGGTAACTGATGTTTAATCATAATTTATGGTGATTTATTAATAATTAAGATTGAATATTTGATGTTTAGAACTTTCTAATTACTTTGGATGGTTCAAGAAAACTTCATGACAACAGTTCCTATTGTTGAGATCGTCTGGTACCGACTTGTATGACTATGTGCATCTGGTACCAAGTTATGCAGCTATGTGCATCCAATACCCGTTCTGAATTCCCAGGCTTGGTTGTTTGAATGAGATTGTTCTCGATGGGTCCAAGGCATTTTTTGGTTCTAACATTATCTGGTCGTTGGAGACCATGATACATTTCATCACTCATGCACTTTGTGTCATGAGGATGAAATCGTTCCCTTAAAAATCGATGTATCATCCAATTGTAATAATTATGAAAATATTTGATTTTATCTTCAAACTTGGATTGTAATGACTACTTCTCTTTAAAGAGAGAGACTTGTAGATGATAGGCATATACAGAGATAGAATTAAGCAGAATTATGTTGTAAGTTTGGTTCTTGAAAAGATGTGGATTGTACCTCCATTTTTATGAAGTGATGATATAATTTTAGTTTATGGGTTATATGTGTGCATTTACATCTTCTGTACTGTAATTTTCTCTTAAGAGATGCCTTGTTGGTATGACAAGGGCCCACTGAACCAATCAAGGTAAGTCTCTTTGTAATTAATTGTGAATATGATTCTGGTTTTTTGTGTGTGTGAACAAAGTAATTTTATGTTTGATTACAACATGTAATCCCACCCTTGTCATGTTTCGGTGATACATTTAATAGCAGGTCACATGGATGTGTGGTAATTTTGAGTAAGTGAGAGTTGTGTGTGTAATGTGAGATCTCCGAGTGTAATGATTTGACATCTTTGTGTGAGTATGTGAGAACAATCATTCGATTTAAGTGCTTTAGTGTTTTGTCTAGACTAAATGTTGTAGTGTTTGTTTTTGTTTTGCAAATCTAAGGACATGTTGGATCTCCATCTTTCACCATACATGAGCCTATAATGGATCATTCCAATACACTTATCTTTATTTTCCAGAATTGATTAGATTACACCTTGAAAACACTGGCACAATCAAGACCTCCATCTCTCACCATACATTCACTTATAATGGAGTGTTTTACCCTGCCTGATAATTCTTTTAAGTTTGATTAAGTTTCCTTTTTAAAAAAAATCATGTAGAGTGTTAATTGTTGTTTGTGTATTTTTTCCAGGAGATGGAATCATAGTTCATATTTATCTTTCATGAGCCAACAATGAACAGATCCATCACCTGAGCAAGAATTCTAGATTATATTCTTGTTGATAAGTTTTTCTTTATGAATTTTGAATTGTGTGGGGAGTGTTATTTAAAATTTGTGAAAACAAAGTATTCGGTTTCGAAAGTGTTTTCTTACATAGACTATACTCAACAAACATAGGAAATTATATGTTATCGGGACATACAGTACATCAACTCTATTGATTACGAAACCGGATTGACATATTTAATGATTGCAATATATTGAACATATAATTGCACCAACAACGACACATAAACGAACCATGGAAGATTGGAAACAGTGTAGGAGACTAATCCAAATAATATTTAATACTGAAGAGGGAAACATGACGCAAAAATATACTGTGGAAGCAAACCCAATAGACCATGTTGCGTAGTGTGAAAAAGAATGGAAATTGATCCCAAGGAAAGGATTGACACACATGTTTATACCATTCTAAATAAATGGTACTTAGAACTGGAGATGCACATAGATATAACAGAATGGGATTACATAATGCAATGATTCCAGGTAGCATTTACCTTTCAGAGTGATTCGACCCCTATAAGTGCAATGCTATATGAGATTAAATAGAAAATATTTGCTAAATAAGAAGCAATGGAAGTCATATCCGTATGCAGTGCACACGACTCCTCCATGATGATTCACTAGTTATCAGAATGTTACAATGTGATGCAAGCGGATCAGGATGATGATGATCCTCACAACATCCAAGTACAAGAAACAAAGGGTGAACGAACAGTAGAGGGCCCAAATCTATAATCTACAACATATGCACAACTAGTCAAGACATGCAAAGTTAATATTGGAATGGAGGAAGACCCCAAGTTTACACAGATAGGGGTCACTGGGATGAGGAAACCTTATAAAAGATAACATATCTACTGTGTGAATATCAAGACTTATTTCCCACTACATTCTTTGAGATTAAAGGAATAGAAGGCGAGTTAGGGGAGATGCAGATCCCACTGAAACCCGATGCTAAACCAGTAAAATAGAGACCCTATAGACTGAATCCAAGATATAAAGAAAAATTCAAGGAGGAAATAGATCGAATGATGAAAGTAGGAGTTATTGAACTGGTTGAGGAATCGGAATGGACAAGTCTAGTAGTAGTCTAGGACAATAAAACATGGTGTGTAAGAATCTATGTCGACTTGAGGAAACTGAACGATGCATGCCTGCATGATCCATTCCCAAAACCATTTACAGACGAAGTACTGGAAAACGTAGCTGGCTAAGAGGACTACTCATTTACAGATGGTTTTTCATGATACCATTAGATAAGAATTGCACAGGAAGATAGACATAAGACTACATTCACGACAGAATGGGGAAGTTTTCAATACACAATAATGCCATTTGGGTTAAAAAATGCCCCTACGGTATTTTCCAGAGTATTTTTTGTAGTCTTTAAGGAGTTCATTCACAAGTTTCTCAAAGTCTACTTGGATCACTGGACTGTATTTATCCTATTACAAGATTGTGTCGAATTGATAAGATAAGTGTAGACACCATTAGATACCCTTAAACCTAAAGAAGTGTATTTTTTATGCACTGTTTGGAATATTATTGGGACACATTGTATGCAAACAAGGCTTGATAGTTGATCCCACAAAGATTGCAGTTATTCTGGACTTACAACCACCCATGTCAATCAAACAACTACACACGAGATTGGGTCATACCGGGTATTACAAGAAATTTATCAAAGGATATGTGCAAATTACAGCCCCAATGGAAAAATTGTTGAATAAAGACACGAAGTTCTAATGGAATGATGATTTCCAGGAAGGACTCGACACACTAAAACAAAAGTTAGTAATTGCGCTGATATTAGTTTTCCCCGATTGGAACAAGGACTTTCATGTACACATGGATGCATCATCAATAACATTGGTTGTGATCTTGTAATAGCCAAGTGACAAAGAGATAGATCATCCAATTACTTTTGCAATTAGGAAACTATCAACAATGGAGAAAAAAATTACCACAACAAAAAGTGAGGGATTGTCTATGGTCTACACGTTGCAATAGTTCATACACTACTTACTAGGTTCACACTTTAATATGTACATAGATCATTCTGCGCTGAGATATACGGTCAACAAGCCAGTGTTGGGGGGAGGATTTGTAGATGGCTCCTATTGTTCTATGTGTACGACTTCGAAGTAGTAGTAAAACTAGGTAAACTTAATGCAGGACCAAAGCACTTGTCACACATTCTATTGGGAGAAGAGACAAGAAACCTGGATGATAGCTTGCCAAACCCAAAATTATTCTTCGTTAAGATGGTAGACAATTGTTTTAAAGATATTGTGTAGTTCCTAAGTACAAGAATGACCCCCTCAGACATGTTGATCACGCATAAACAAAAGTTGGTAGTAAAGGCTGTGGACTACCAACTAATTGCAGGAAACTTATATAAAATGGGTGCAGATGGAATACTATGATGCTACGTAGTCGAACATGAAAGAAAAAATTTATTGGCATAAGTGCATGACAAGATAGCTGGAGAAAATTATGCATGGAAATACACTGCACGGAAGGTCTAAGGCACAGGGTTATGGTGGCATACACTCCACAAGGATGCAAAGGAATACTGTCAGACATGCAATGTTTGTCAAAGGGTTGGAAAACCCTCTAGAAGGGATGAGATGCCATTGAACCCACAAGTTACATTACAGGATTTTGATAAGTGGGCTATCAACTTCATTGGACCAATTAACCCACCAACAAGAAGATCAGGGGTGAGGTACATCATTTCAACAAAAAAATATCTAAATTGATGGGCATAAGCTACTCCAGTTACGGATTGCAGTGTTGAAACTATCATGCAGTTTTTGTTTGAAAACATAGTAACTTGATTTTGATGTCCTAGAACATTGATGAGTGATCGAGGAACACACTTCATGAATAAAACCATAGCAGCCTTGACCGAATAATTCCAAATCCACCACCATAAGAGAACACCATACCACCCACAGGCTAATGCCACTGTTAAGCCCTAATATTGGCTACTTACCCCTTAATTGGGGCATATTATATTAGTAATGTTATTTATTTATGTCGGCTTTAGGCCATTAGTGGTAATTATACCTCCTAGTCTCCTATATATACCAAGGAGACATTTTCATTTTGAATCATCTTGTACTTGAACATTTAAGTGGGGTAAAGGGAGGTTTCCCCCTAGAAGAGGATTATTATCTAAAATTATATCTTTTTCAAGGTGTTGAGTACTTTTTCTGAGGTTTTTCTATGCTATATTGACATTTGGTTCTTAACATATGGTATCAGAGCTCAAGGTCTTGGGGTTTCGCTACTACATCTTAGACACCTTGGAATTTTTGATATAATTTTTTTTATACAATGTTTCAAAAGGAATGACTTGAAGGATATTTAGTAGACATATCAAGGTACATTGGGTTCAAAATTTAGCTCCTGAGGCCTTATACTTCCAGAGATAAAACCTGTACAAGATAGGGTTCTGGAATCATCTTGAACCGAGTCATTGTGTAATTGTCTCTATAAAAACATTTCTGTAATGTTTCAGAACCTAAACTATGGGTTCTATTCAGAGAAATTAGTAAGGTATATGTGGTAAAAATTCCAGATTCTGGGTCATCTTATATTTGTAGATACACCCTGTGTAAGATAGGGTATTTGACTAGTCCTATTGACTAGTCTCAAGAAGGTGTTCCAGGTAAACCAATCATAACGTCTTCCTAGAGTATCCAAATTGAGTGGAACTAGTAGCATTGGATCGTGGATAGTCTGTAGTATTTTGGATGTGAGTTTCAGAATTTGATATCAATTATTTTTTGCAGGGCACGCTATACAAGTGAGATCTCTTGGAAAGGCCAAAAATTGGCAAGTTGTGGGGAAGTTACCGTAAATTCCACTTGGCACATCCAATTTTGATCAGACCTGTGGCATTGTAGAGAATAAATATCAGAGAACTACATAAAATAAAGTTTAATACCCAGAAGGGATGAAACTTGGGAGATATAATAGAAGAAAGATTGTCTAGCAGAACCACCTCAAAATCAAGGTTCAAAACTGATAGTTGGCCAACATGCCACCCAAAAAGGGAACTTCTACACTAAATAAGCTTCCAGACAATCCTACTTAGACTCTTGATGAAGGTGAAGAAATGCATAGGGACATAAATGATTTACAAAAGAAGATAGTAACAAAATATGAACTACAAGAGATGATGGAGGGTTTAAAAGGGGAGATCATGGAAGTATTGAAAAATTTCGTAACAGAGAAGACACCTGAAAGTGAAAATGAATCCCATGAAATTCATGATGAGGACACAAGGAAGGTGAATCAAGAATGGAGAAACTACAACTTTGGTTTGAAGACCAACCATGTTCCTAAGATTGATATGAGGAAGTTTGATGGCAAGGAACCAATCACATGGATACTTCAGATGGAGCAATTCATTGATCTCCATAATGTGCTACATACACAAAATTTACGAATTGCTTCTTTATATTTAGAACCTAATCAATTTGTATGGTATCGATGGATTTGTTCTCACAAATCACTCGTCACTTGGACAATTTTCATGGAAGAAATGATAGCACACTATGAGGATACAAGGAGCAATACCTTCTTT
>ML777967.1:62968-92540 GCA_009831015.1 Picea engelmannii
ATCGTAGTGAAAGAAGTTTTGAAGTAGGGGATTGGGTGTTTTTAAGACTACAACCATACAAATAGATGTCCCTCAAGCAAGACAAGAAGGATAATAAATTATCACCAAAGTACTATTGCCCTTATAAGGTGTTGCAAAAGATTAGTACTATGGCATACAAATTGGAGTTGCCTGCATCTTCACGAGTACACCTAGTTTTCCATGTTTCATGCTTAAAGGAGGTTATAGGCAACAAGATCCCAGTTCAAACTATATTTTCAGAACTTGACGAGGAAGGAAAAATCATATTGGAGCCTGAATCCATCACCGACACAAGAATTCACCAGCTGAGGAATAGATCCATTTCAGAGTATCTCATTAAATGGAGGAAACTACCAGCTGACGATTCCACTTGGGAAGCTGATTCTTTTATACAGAAGCATCCAGATTTACTCAAGTGTTGTGAAATACAATTGTCTCAAGGGGAGGGGCATGTTAAGTCCTAATATTGGCTCATTACCCTTTAATTGGGGCATATTATATTAGTAATTTTATTTTATCTATGTCGGCTCATTACCTCCTAGTCTCCTATATATACCAAGGAGACATTTTCATTTTGAATCATCTTGTACTTGAACATTTAAGTGGGGTAAAAGGAGGTTTCCCCCTCGAAGAGGCTTATTATCTAAAATTATCTCTTTTTCAAGGCATTGAGTACTTTTTATGAGGCTTTTCTATGCTATATTGATATTTGGTTCTTAACAGGCACTGTGGATGCATTCAAGAGAACCTAGAGAATGCAATAACAAAAATCTGCAACATGGGAAGAGATGATTGGGACTTAAGAATCCCTACAGTATTATGGGCATACAGGAAAATCAACAATAATTTAACAGGAAAAACACCTTTCAGGTTGGTATACGAACATGAGGCAGTAATGCCGATTGAATTTATTGTACCAGGCCTATGCGTCACAACTATCACAGATATGTCGGATTTAGGCACAAAAGAAGAATGACTATCACAACTGGTACAACTTGAGGAAGATAGATTTTCCACAAGGCTCCATCAACAAGTGAAAAAAGTAAGGGAAAAAGAATGTCATGAAAGACACATTAAGTCAAAAACATTCCAAGTAGGTGACTTGGTACTACTATACAATAGCAAGTTTATGAAGGACAATAACATACCTAGCCTCCCACAGGCAAGGATACACTACTTCAAGCCTGATATCAGACTTCTTTCTCTTACATATACCTTTCAAATTAATAAAGATGCATAAAAGAAAGGAACTAAACAACATGCACAACAATAACACGAAAGCATGCATATTATACATATTGAATTCAACGATAAATAAATACACAGTGGAATAAATCATACACAGGTAAATAATACCATAACAGAGAGCACTTATCTTTTATAAAATAAAACCATCGAATTGATGCAGACCAAGGACGTTCCACCCAATTGTAGACATTGTTGTTCCAAGTCTCAACAACAATGTCACCCCTGAGCCAGGGCTATGAATCCACAAGGATGGTTCCAGAGTGTTACTCATCTTCCCAAACCAGTCAACACTCAAGCTCTCACAGGCTTTCCCAACACTCACAACAATCCAAGTACCTAGCTCTCTTCTACCCATCATGCACCACCCAATAGAATGGACCCCCACCCTTCTCTACCACGCAGTCCCTCAGGAAGTCCTTCTCCTTCCAAAACCCCATTGCAGCTGGTCCAGAATCTCCATGTTGGGACTCTCGAGACTCACAGCTGTGAGAAAAGTGGGACACATACCACACATCTTAGACATGCAGGTCTCAAATCGTGGTTGCATTACACTAGCAATCTCTACAACCCATAATACCATGGCTGCATTTCAACAGCTCATATTCCTTTCTCAAGCCAAGAAACGCATGAGGAAATATGAATGAGTGAGGGAAAGAATGAGTGAGGAAACCAACAAAAAAATAAGAACAAGAACAAGAAGGAGAGTGAGAGAGAACAAACAACCATGCCCAACCCCCCAACAGACTAGGGACGAGTTTATGAACTCTAATTGGGAGTCAAGAACCTCCTGGACTTCCCCAAGAAGCTCACATAATTTCTATTATCCATTAAGAAAAAATGGAGAATAAAAATATAAAATAAATGCTTAGCCCCTCAAGCCCCCTCTCTTGTGGAATCATAGCCCCCTATAACTCTAGTCCTTGTCCGTATAGCATCCAATGATGTATTTATTATTAATAATGATCAAAACATTACATTTCTTGGGCACAATGGCCTTTTAATAATTGTTTGGGCATTCTGGCCTCTCAGCAGTGTAAAAATACATTATTTAATATGGGGCTCAAAACCTAGGGTGTTACATCCCCTCCCCCTTATTTTGGCACTGTCCTTAGTGCATATACAAATAGGAATCAAAATTCCAAAATTTATTCAAAAAATTGTGGGTACTTTGCCTGCATGGCATCTTCATGCTCCCAGGTAGCATCTTTAGAACTGTAGCAGGTCTGCTAAACTTTTACCAGCTCTATAACTTGATTCCATAGCATTTTGACTTTTCTGTTCAATATTCACACTAGCTGGGCTTGCAAGTCTCCCTCTGTCTTTACCTGAATCATATGTCAATCAATAACATGGTCAAGATCATGTACATATTTATTTAGCAAAGAGACATGAAATACATTATGCACATTCATGGAAATAGGCAATGCAAGCATGTATGCAACTGACCCTATTCTGTCCAATATCACAAATGGACCATAGAATCTAACTACCAACTTTGTACAAATACCCAACCTCAAAGAGCTCTTCTTGGGATTTACTTTCAAAAGCACATGCTCCCCCACTTTAAATTCTCTTGTTGTCCTATTCGTATCGGCATAAACTTTCTGTCTATCATGAGCTGCCTTTAAATTCTGCTTAATCTTAACCATCTGGTCTTCCATATCCTTGAGCAACTCTGGCCCAAGTACCACTCTATATGCTAGGTTGTCCCAACTTACTGGAATATTGCACATCTTACCATACAAGGTTTCAAATGAGCTCATCTTCAATGAATCTTGGCACCCATTATTATAGGCAAACTCAACCAAGTGCAAGTAATCTTCCCACTTAGATGGCTTATCCATCACATACATTCTCAACATGTCTTCAATTACTCGGTTGACCCTCTCTGTCTCCCAATTTGACCGTGGATGGTATGTTGTGCTAAAGTTTAGATTTGTACCAAATCCTTTAAATAATCCCTTCCAGAAATTCGAAGTAAACTTTGTGTCTCTGTCCGAGACAATTTTCCTAGGTATCCCATGCAACCTAGAAATTTCCTTCATGTAAATTTCTGCAATATTAGCTGATGTATGAGTTATTTTCACAGGAACAAAATGAGCATCCTTTATCAATTTATCAACCACTACCATGATTGAATTGTGTTTCCTTGTTGTCTTGGGCAATTTAGTTATAAAGTCAATGGTTATCACTTCCCATTTATTCTCTGAGATTGGTAATGGTTGTAGCAAACCCCCTGGGTGTATATGCTCAGTCTTCACTTTCTAACATTACATACATTTGGCGATGTAATCAACAACATCATTTTTCATTCCTGGCCAAAAGAACCAACTTCTTACTATTGTAATTGTTTTCTAGTAACCGGGATGTCCAACATATGGAACATTATGCATTTCTTTTAATACCAAATTCCTAAGTTCTCCGGAACTAGGAACATAAATTCTATTTTTATGCATAAGTAATCCATCTTCCTTCATCTCATACTCTTTCATTTTCTATTGTACATCCTCTTGATGCAATCTTTCCTTTACCTGTAGGTAATGCTGATCTGTAACAACAACATCTAAAATTCTTCTCTTCAAGTCCGACTGATGCATACTGACAGCTGTAGCATGCATGCGATGCACTCTTCTACTAAGTGCATCAACAACTTTATTTTCTTTTCCTTTGATATGCTTGATATAAAATTCATGTTCACTTAAAAATTCCATCCATCTTGTTGTAGGCACAGGGGCAGACCCAAGTTTCAATGCTACAACAACACACCAACAAAACCCTAACTACCGACCCTTTCGGCAACACCTGCGAAGCAGATGAAGTCTCACTCGACGTAGAGGCAAAAGTGGTTGCAAGACTCCAGTGTATGCAATCTTAGATGGGACACAGATCTGTGATTATAATACTTAATAGAGCACTTAGCACCACCAGTTCATTATTATTTAACCAATATCTACTCCGCAGATAAAATAGAGCATCACAGCATTCAACCAAATCTAAAATATCTAAGCACTTAGCATAAATAAATAGATCAAATCTAGCAGATTCAAGAACTAAGCAAGTTCACATAGGTCAGATCTAGTATCTAGGTTCATCATAGGCACAAAGCATTAACATATCTAACTATCTATCTATATCAAATACTTAGCAGATAACACATCAACACATCGCACAAAGCAAAGAAACACAACATATACATGGTTCACCCCCACCCTGGGGCTACGTCCACCAACTCTTATTATTTATTAGCTTCCTCAATCAGTTACATGCACAGTGACACAAAACCCTTACTCTGCATAGGACAAGAGATATACGCACCTCGCTAGATCCTCCTTCCTTGTGTTACAACACAAATCCTTCCACAGTCTGTCACACTCACTTGTGCTTAGCTCCACAAGTCTCCCATAGTATGCACAAAGCATTCACAAGCCACACTTGCACTGAGCACAACATCACATAGATGCCTCTCTGTCTCTTCTCTACCTACACTTACATCGCCTAGATGTCTATTTTGTTGGCATGGTTTCAGACAGAGGTAGAGTATGCATGTTTGTCATTGATGGCAAAGACCAGCATGATCAACAGAGCGATGATGGCATGTTCACAGGAACAATGAGCTTGTCATTGATGGCAAGAACAACGATGGAAAAAATCAACATGATCAACAATGCAGTGATAATGGAAGAGGAGGAGTAACAGTGAACGTTGGATCTCATTCAGAATCCCCGATGACCGTCAAATCTGAATTCAGAGAGGAGTAGTGCATAGTAGACGAGAACAAATCATGTGCATTATATTTTAGTGCGGGGACTGACCATCATTGGATCTAAGAAAATTAGCACGTTCTTTAAAGTACAAAGAGAAGAAGGCTTACAAAATCCTGAAAGTAGGAGGACCGTCCATCTTTGGGTAGGACACGTGGTCATAGATCAACATTTTGCTGACTGGAAAGTCAAAGGAACGGGGTTTCCTAACCTCTCGAACTCGCAATATGCAAAATCATGATATAATATCAGTCGTTGGACCAAAGAAAAATCTGGGCCGTCAGATCTAGGAGGTATCTCATGACAGACCATGTCAGCGATGACAGGTGGCAACTTATGTCAACAAGGACACGTGGCACAAGCATATAAGGACAAGAGTCAAGATGATTTGATGTTTCCAGTACGTGAATATTTTGAATCTGAGTGACACGTGGCAACTGCTTGGGTCATGACACGTCATTAAGTGATGCAAGAATGATGTCACTCGGGAAGTCTGACTTCGGGAGTTTTAGCTTCATCACTCCCCCAAAATCCGAAAGGCTGAAGTCCTGGGGAGGAGGATAGCCGTTGGATCAATGAGAAATATCGACCATTGATATGCTTCTAGAGCCTTAAAATTTGCTGAGCAAGATGTGACAGGGGAAGGAGAGAGGCTGGGTGGAAGACACATGTCAGTAGGAGGCGAAGGTGGTAAACGAAGGAGGAAGNTTTCACCTCCAATTCCAGACCCCCCCTTCATTAAAGGCATTATGACAAGGGGGTCCAAAATCAAATCTCAACCACAGATCTAGATGTACAAATCATGGCCGCAAGAATCAACCTGCTACTTAGTGAAATGTCTCATCAAAGGATTCCTGAAATCACGAGTCACGAAAGCACTTTATGGATAAGCGCCTGGTCACCGCCGATGGTCATGTGAAAGGGAGGAGCTACAACAAAGCTAAGCTCCTTGTTAGGGTTTCAGAGATCGCAACATGAAGAGTCGAGACTCTTCACCACAGGATTTTCAAAATCGAAAATGCGAAAATGCCTTTTGGTATTGGCTATGGTCACCGTCAGTGGTCATGTGAGAGGGAGGAGCTAGCACAAAGCTAAGCTCCATTTTGAAGATCACAACTTGGAGTGTCGTGACCCTTCGACACAAGATTGTCGAAATGCGAATCGTGAAAGCACCTTGTTAAAAGCACTTGGTCATCACCATTGGTCACGTAAAGGAAGGAGCTAGTCAAGCCAATCTCCTTTTTGGAGATTGCGATATGAAGAGTCGAGATGCCTCAACTTAGGATTCCTGAATTGCGATTTGCAAAAGCGCCTTTTTGAATAAGGCTGTGGTCACAACCATTGGTCACATCATTGAAGTTTTAAGGGAGGAGCTAGCCTGCAACTAAGCTCAATTTCTGAGATCGCGACTTGGAGAGTCAATATGCCTCATCCCTACATAACCAAAATGCGAGTTGTGAAAGTTCCTTATGAACAGGTGTTTGGACACCACCTAATGTCACATGTGAAAGGAAACAGAAAAGGCACCAAAGGCATAAAGCTATAGAGGTTCGCACTGTAACGGCTAGAAACCACTGATGGTTTCTACCAGAGGACTCTGAGAGACTTCAGGGTGATTGCAAGAGTAGCCATAGGGTGAGTACCAGAGGAGAAGAAGAGCCTCGAGGTAACGTCCATTGATTCTGAAAATATTCATAAATGATAGAGAAGACAAAGAGTCTCGACTGCTAGAGAGGATAAGGAATCTTAGCATAATGCCCAATGATGATGAACACATGGGCATAACTGTCAAATAAGCTGAAGAATTGCAATGATGAACAAGCAGAGGACTGGAAACGAGAAGAGGATGCAGAAGCATTACACAGATGACATGCACAAGGTGCACAGAGATTATAAAAATGTAGAATAGAGAAGAGATTGGTGTTGTTGCTGTTGAGAGTTATTGATGCATGTAGAAGGAATCAGAGTGCAGCAGCTGGAATGCATAGAAGAGGAATGGTGCATTGAATGGACGTGGCGCACAAAGCACAAAAGGAAGAGCAATAGAAAGTGCAAGGCATGTGTGCATGAAGACACTGATGCATTCAGAGCAGATCAATGTAGCAGAACAATGATGAGACCGGTAAGCCATTGATAAATAAAGTATCACTATGATAAATTTACACATAGCAAAGTATTATAAACAGGGTGGTTAGGAGGTGCTAGGGAGGACTGTTGTCCTTAGAAGTTCAAGTGGGTGCTTGAATACAAGGAATTGTAGCTTCCATCTAGTTGCAGCCAGAGAAACAAGGGTGGCAGGGTGGTGCAAGGGAGAACAAGTGTTCTCTGTTATACAGGTTGGATCCTGTGTGAATGGAAGTTGGTGCCCCTTTTGGGTTTCCTCAAGAAAATATTTGTCTCTATGTATTTCATATGGGAGACTGATGTTGAATGTTCTATTTCTTACCTCCATGCATTATTGTGACTGTCATTGAGTGCTCTGCAAAGAATTTAAAATAAGCATAATTGTTTAAGCTAGGTAACAACTGATTTAGCCCCCCCTCTCAGTTGTCCAACATATTTATATATTACAAAATAGGCCTAAGCATGGGTAAACCCATGGGCCGACATCCCATTCCCATTACATAATCCCAAAATCCAAAAAGGACCCAAAAAGGGGCTGAGATCTCGCAATATCCACTTCGTCTTGCACTCTGCTTTCGACAGCCTGTCGAAGTCCAAAAGTAGGTCAAACTTGACCAAGGGTCTCCAAAACTTGGTCAAGGGCCAACAGGGCCCCAACACTCACCTGTGACTCATCCTGAGTCACTATGGTATGACTAGTTCTTCTTAGAAAGCCTCAATCTTGGTTCGATCTACATGGACTTGTTGTTGTGCTACGGCCTGTTGTTCAATGAACTCTTGGATGAATGCATCATTCATAGGTCCCTCTAGACATTGTTCAGCTATAGTGACAACCTGCTCTAGCTCTGCTCCTTAGCCCTCTACCTTTGTAAACAATTGGTAAGATTTTTCTTGTACTGGTTGGAGTTTCTGAGTTACTGCCATAAATCTACTCTGGATAGTGGGATCTATTGCTGGGCGGTTCGTTTCTCCTAGGGGCTTCAACTACGCCTGTATCGTTTCGGCTTGACACTTCACCTCTTGGAGCTCTGAATCTAGTGCCTTTAGTTCTAGGTTCTCCGTGAGTTGTTGATGGGTCTGGGAACTGCGATCAGTGAGTTTCTTACATTCCAGGGTAAGATCCTTTAGTATTTCAATTTCACTCTGGGCGATTGCCTCTCTTTCGTCTCTTACGTCTTATGGGGTCTCAGGTATAATGCGTATCTCTAGGTCTGCTATGTGTTGTTGTAGCTGCTGGATGGATTTTGTGAGGTGGTTCACTTGCTATGGGGTTCGATCTTATGCTGTGATTTCTAAGACTGTCACAGAGCGAAGTGCTCTGTTGACTAATTCCTTTACTTCGATTTATTCCACGAGAAACTGTTCCTTTTCTTGCTGGAGTTGTGCTTTTTCTTCATCAAACTTCACTTGGAGAGAAAGATTTTCTTGTTCTACAACATTGCTTTGTTCTACGAGTACTCCTTGTACTTGTGTCAAAGACTGGGTGGCTTACCCTGTTTCTTCCTGTTCTCATCGAAGGTGAGCTTTGATTGTATTGGCTAGGCGGTGCAGTTGAGCTGGCTCATCTCCCAACTCAATTTCTCCTGATGGTGGTGGCGCAGTGGACACTGTACGAATGGACTGTAGGGCTTGTTGTACCCCTCAAAGTTTAGTCTCACTGTGATCATACATCTCCTCTTGCTTTGCTTCTTGTTTCTCTGTGATTTCTAGTGAAGCATCTTGCAGGGATGCTATGAGGAAGTCGAAGTCGTCAGAGGTGAGGACAGTCTACATCTTGGTCATGGTAGCCTCCAATTTCTTTTGGGAAGAAGGTTTCGAAGGCGAAACCTTCCTCTTCTTTAGGGGATCAACCTCGTCGTCTTGCTTCTATTCAACTTCTTTGTCATCCAAATCTTTGCCATCACCTCCTTGCTATAGTGATATGGACGTAGTCTTGATGGAGGCACTGTCTAGTTCTTGGACCTCTTCTGCCTTTTTCATCTTGCTAGGTTCGGGTGTATCCTACACAGGTTCAGGGCTGTCACTGTCAGATATCTGCACAAGATCTGTTGGAATAAGGAGGACCACCGACCATTCCTTAGTGATCTCTTCCAAGTCCTCCTTTGTCAGCTTATAGTAGGATTGGAGCTGTTGCTTGTGTTCATTGACACATGCTCTGATGTAGATAAAATTATGGTTTATGCTGAAATTCATCAAAGGCTGGAACTGGTGTAGAGTGTTCGGTGTCATGTGAGGCTCGGACTAGATGGCTCTCTTCAGCTGGTTGTATTAGGTATGAAAAACAACATTTGATTGCCACTATTTATTCATGTCGCTTGAATACCATAGGGTAGCGAACTTCGCGGCCAGTGGTTCGAAAGGCTCGATGTCCGGGAAGATCGCACCTTCCAGCATCACCCAGGCAATAAAATCTATAAGGATCAAGAGCCAACTGAAATGAAATTCATATCCTTGATCCTGTGCTTCTCTGTAGTCGAGTTCCAACTGGTTTAACAACTACTTTGCTCAGTTCATCTAAAGGCCTTCCACACACTTCCCTGTGAGGTCGACTATGAAGCCGGTGACTTGGATGGGTCAGTTATTTCTTACTAACTTCCCTACAATCAAATGATAGGCAAGGCATACTGCACCACTCTAGATAGAAGCTACCTTGTAGCCTCACGTTCCCTTCTCGACATCACTGTAGGTGTCTTTGATCCTCTATGCTAGAGCGTGATCCAAGGATTTTCTAGGGTAAAACTCTTATGGATCAGGTCCTTGCATTCTCAAGCCTGTGATCCAATTGATCAATGTCAAATCAACTGTTATACGGTGGTCTAGCCATAAGTAACTGCCATGGTAAGAAGACAACAACAACTTGACACATGCATTTACCTCCTAGTGTCGTCCAAAGTGGGGGATCTTCATAACGTTCAACAGAGTGGACTGCATGAGGTTCATGGTCCACAGTTGGGGGATTATATTCAAATTCCTCTCCTTCATTTTGATCAGGTACTTGTGTGGGGCGAGCATGTTGTAAACCTTTCGGTCATCGAGGTTGAAGTTGCTGAAATTCAATGTTGCAATCTTATCTTCGTCTACTTGAACTACACGGATCCCCTTCGGGAGGTATGCAGTGACCGAGGCATACTCAAAATCTCTAGGTACGATGTCACGATTTACGACACCACTCAGAGGTGGAATATAGGTGGGTAGTATAGTCAGGATCAATTTGGCATTCACTAGATCATCCCTGTGCTTAGTTCGCTTCTCTTCTGATGGCTGGGATGGTCTATCTCCATGAGAAGTCGAGGATTATGCTTGAACTATTCTCATGGATGAAGCCTGTACACCTACAGATAATCCTCTATTTGATATGACTCTTTCAGTCATCAGGTTGATGAGAAATTCCTTCACTAATTCTTCAATTGCACTGAGCTCCTCGGACATACATGCTCGGGATGAAAGATCTGGTGTTCGGAGGGTAACTTAGAAAATGTAATAGGATAGACAACAATAACGCCATGATATTTGTGAAAAATGAACTTAGTCTACGGGCTCAGATTCTCAGTTGGAAAAAGTGTTCTCATTGCATGGTGCGATGAGATAAATAGGTAAGTCAACAACGGGTCGCTTGTAATGGGTATGAGGCCTTCATTAACTATGTTCTGTCCATTATGGAGCGGTCCCAACGGTCTGATGGTAAGATGTCTGTCCATAAATTTCTTTCTATCCATTCAGAGCATCGGTCTAATGGTTATAATGTCCCCAACGACTATATTTCTTCGCCATGGCAAAGTGCCATGTGTCGCTGTTCTGATATTCCGACGAAGCTCCAGTTTTGCAAATTTTTCTTCTACGATGTTCTTTCTGGATCCTTCTATAGCTTTTCGATCTTATCCCTCTTCTTACTTAATTTTGTAGCCTTCTTTCCAGTGATATTTGTCTCGGTATTCCTTTTTCCATTCTGATTCTTATCTTCTTTTGACATAGAGACTTCACACTGTTGTGATTCTTTCCTAGGATTCAAGGGTAATACTTCTTCTTTATCTGGGATAGGTACTTCAATCTGCTGTGGATCCTCTGGTGTTCTTGGAACTTTGACATACAAGTCTCTGGTGTTAAATTGCTTCGATCTGTTCTCCTGTTCTTCAATTAAGTGTGCGATCCTTCTAGTTATAAAGTCTTTGAACTCTTGTCTCTTTTGCTCTAAGGCTTCTTCTTCCTCCTTCGTTATCGCCCGATCTCTTTCAATCCAAGGTTATCCTAATAACATGGTAAATGGTGTGCTATCCTCAATGAATTTCATAATCTCAAAATCTTCTTCTGTCGAAGCTCTGTTGATAGTCATAGGTAGCTTGGTAAGTCTCCCACATAGGGTTATCAATTTTCCTCTAAATAACCCTATTCCTCCTAATGAAGGAATCATAGCAGGATTTCCTAAAAGTTCCCAAGTTCTTTTTTTCATAATATTCACCTGTATTTCCTCATCCAGAACACAGTCAACGTTGAAGTCTCCTATTCTTGCTTCAATGTATTATTTTTCTTTGAATATATCTGATAATTTGACATGTCGGTGGTCATTCAGGGTTTGTTTCATCTGTAGCAATACTTTCTCAGATTCTTTCTAGGATTCTGCCATGACCTTAGTTTCTGGATCTACCTTAGAGTTTTCTTGATTCAGATTCATTCTCTCAACTTTAGCAATTATTCTAGGGCAATCCAATACTTCATGGTCCGTATCTTTGCAATAGAGACAACTAGGTCTTCTCCCAGGGCATTCCTTAGCAAGATGTCCTGATCCTATGCAACTATAATAGAGGGTTACTCCTCTCTTTCTTTTAAATTATCCCCAGCCCTTTCTGTACTGTGCACTAGGATCATAGGAGATAACTTGCAAAAAATTCTTTCTAGGGTCTTGCATCCATTTGTTCATCCAAACATTCTTTCTATGCATAGGTATAACATATCTTTCACTACTCTTATTAGATATACTCATATCAAACCTTCTTTTATCTACCAGTACCCTAGTTTTCAAGCTAGGACATAATTTATCAACCATACCTAGATCCATACTATTGGAGAAAAAATTTCCACTTGTCTTACTTCTATAGGGCACAAAGCTTTCAGATCTAAAAGTTTTCACTATTCTTACCTTTATCAGAGCACAGAGCTTGTATATCTTACCTCTTTTCTTCATATTTGACCTCTTTTCTTGACACAAAGATTGTTAAGTAAAGTAGAGTGTTGCTCCCTAGGGCAACAGATCTATGCATGGAGCTTTCATAGTTTTAGGTCGATTCTTTGCACAAAGCTTCTTCTTTCTCAGTTCCCAGAAATCACAGTTTCAGGTCTCGATAACAGAACCATTTGTTGGCATAGGGGAAGACCTAGGGTTCAACACTACAACATCGCACCAACAAAACCCTAACTACCAACCCTTTCAGAAACACTTGCGAAGTAGATGAAGTTTCACCTGAGGTAGAGGCAGGGGTGGTTCCAGGACTCCAGTGTCTGCAACCTTAGCTAGGACATAGATCTGTGATTATAATACTTAATAGAGAACTTAGCACCATCAGTTCATTATTATTTAACTAATATCTACTCCGTAGAGAAAATGGAACATCGCAACATTCAACCAAATCTAATATATCTAGGCACTTAGCGTAAAGAAATAGATCAGATCTAGCAGATTCAAGCACTAAGAAAGTTCACATAGGTTAGATATAGTATCCAGGTTCATCATAAGCACAAAGCATTAACAGATCTAACTATCTATCTATATCAAACACTTAGCAGATAACACATCAACACATCACACAAAGTAGAGAAACACAACATATACATGGTTCAACCCCACCCTGGGGCTATGTCCACCAACTCTTCTTCTTTATTAGCTTCCTCAATCGGTTACATGCACAGAGCCACAAAACCCTTACTCCACATAGGACAAGAGATATGCACACCTCTCTAGATCCTCCTTCCTTGCATTACAGCACAAAACCTTCCAAATTCTCTCACAATCACTTGTGCTTATCTCCACAAGTCTCACATAGTATGCACAAAGCATTCACAATCCACACTTGCACTGATCACAACATCACATAGATGCCTCTCTATCTCTTCTCTACCTACACTTACATCACCTAGATGTTTATTTATATATTACAAAATAGGCCTAAGCATGGGTAAACCCATGGGTCGACATCCCATTCCCATTACATAATCCAAAAACCCAAAAAGGGCCCAAAAAGGGGTCGATTTCCTGCGATCTCCACTTTGTCTTGCGCTCCGATTTTGATAGCCTGTAGAAGTCCAAAAGTAGGGCATAGAGCCCAAAAACCCTTACTCCGCATAGGATAGGAGATCTACACACCTTGCTATATCCTCCTTCCTTGCATTACAACACAAAGCCTTCCACAGTCCATCACAATCACTTGCGCTTAGCTCCGTAAGTCTCCCATAGTATGCACAAAGAATTCACAAGCCACACTTGCACTTAGCACAACATCACATAGATGCTTCTCTATATATTCTCTACCTACACTTACATCGCCTAGATGTCTATTTATATATTACAAAATAGGCCTAAGAATGGGTAAACCCATAGGCCAACATCCCATTCCCATTACATTATCCCAAAACCCAAAAAGGACCCAAAAGGGGTTGAGATCCCACGATCTCTGCTTCTTCTTGTGCTCCTCTTTCGACAGCCTGTCGAAGTCCAAAAATAGGTCAAACTTGACTAAGGGTATCCAAAACTTGGTCAAGGGCCAACACTTACTTTCCTGACATTCAAAGTTGGTTGTTCAAAAAGATACTTTAGACCACTGTGTTCTGTTCTTAATTCAAATCTCTTTCCCATGAGATAATGCCTCCACATATTCAATGCATGGACAATGGCAGCAAGATCCAAGTCACGTGTGGCATAGTTCCTCTCATGTTCCTTAAGATTTCTGGACTCATAACTAATGGCATGTTGATTTTGAGTGAGTACTGCACCAAGTCCTTCCTTGCATGCATCTGTACATACCACAAAACTTTCATTTGGGTCAGAAATCTTTAACACAGGTGCACTAGTAATTAAATCCTTCAACAAATTAAAGTTCTCTTCACATTCAGATGTCCATTCAAATTTAATTCCCTTCTTTTTCAAATAAGTGATGAGATGCAAAATATTAGAGAACCCTACTATAAACCTTCTATAGTAACAATCTAACCCCATAAAAGATCTAACTTCTGAAACATTCTTGGGCGCTGGTGATCCTCTAATGGATTCAATTTTCTCTAGGTCTACTACTATACCTTGTTCTTAAATAATGTGCCCCAATTAATGGATCTGATTTTGATAAAAAGAACACTTACTCATCTTGGCATACAACTGATTTTCTCTCAGCACTTGCAATGCCAATCTTAGGTGATGTTCGTGATCTTCCTTTGGCTTAGAATAAAAAATTATGTCATCCAGGAATACTATGAAAAAATTATCCAAATAATCTCTGAATATGCCATTCATTAAGAACATGAAGACAACTGGTGCATTGGATAGTCCAAAAGGCACCACTACAAATTCATAATGCCCATACCTGGTTCTAAAGGATGTCTTATGGATATCTTCGTCTTTGATTCTTACCTGATGGTATCCTGATCTCAAGTCTATCTTTGAAAATATCTTTGATCCCCTTAGCTGATCAAAGAGGTTATCAATTCTAGGTAAAGGATACTTGTTCTTTATAGTGGACATATTCAGCTGTCAAAATTAAATACATAGCCTCGAGGTCCCATATTGATTTTTTACAAATAGTATTGGCACTCCCCAAGGTGAAACACTTGGGCGTATGTACCCTTTCTTTAAAAATTCCTCCAACTGTATTTGTAATTCTTTTAACTCTGGTGTGCTCATTCTATAAGGTGTTTTTGACACCGGGGAAACTCCTGGAACTAAATCAATAGAGAAATATATTTCCCTTTTTGGTGGCAACCCTGGTATTTCCTAGAATACATCTTCAAATTCTTGCAGTACCGTAAAATATTCAAGGCTTCGCCCCTTTGTATTTTCTGTCTCCTCCACATGGGATGCATACAATTGACACCCTTTTCTGAAACATCTCTTCAACTGTAAGGATGGAATCTCCC
Source organism: Picea engelmannii (assembly GCA_009831015.1). Classification (NCBI taxonomy): domain Eukaryota; kingdom Viridiplantae; phylum Streptophyta; class Pinopsida; order Pinales; family Pinaceae; genus Picea; species Picea engelmannii. Next base: position 78,238 of record ML777967.1, read on the forward strand.
TTATAGATATGGGTATTGGTACACCTTTCACAGTGCTCTTTTTTCAATCTCCATCAAGACATGTAAATGTCTTGCTATGAAAATCTAGGACAACATGGTGTTTGTCCAACCAATCCATTCCAATTAGAATATCATAATATCCCAATGGTATGATATTCATATTAGCACTATTATTCACACCATTAAGGATTATGGAACAATCTCTGACCATATCATGGATTCTCCTTTTGGTTCCAGTGGATAGATGAACCAAACTTGATTTCCCAAGCTCAATTTTCTCCAAATGTAATCTATCCACTATTTTAGGATCAATGTAACAATGACTTGCTCCCGAATCAATTAAAATAGCAACAGACTGATTTATGATCTTACCTTCCACCTCGATCATGTTGGATTGGTATTCTTATTGTCGATCATCTAAGGCTACATAAATCCTTCCCATGTCTTCTACTGTTGTAGCCTCTTGGATGTTGTACACGGTATTCACTCTGTCCTTTTTGTGTGGGAAATCCTTGTACAAGTGATCTTCTTTGCATCCCCAACATTGGATTGGTGGTCTTCCCCTTTTTCCCAAGGAGTCTTCTTTCTTGGATTCATCCTTAGAATAATGGTCTTGATAATTTTTATTAGGCTCATTTCTATTGAAAGGAGGTTTGAATCCCTTTTTCCTCTGATTAGACTTCTCCTTCTTCTTATCCTTCCAAGCTTTTTTCATGGATTATCTGCCCTGGCCTTGCTCATACATGTATTTATCCTTTTTGATGGCCTCAGTCAAGGTATTGGGCTCATCATACTGAATCTTTTCTTTATAAAAGGATGGCAGTCCACTCAAAACCTCTGTATTTTTACCTTTTCATCATTTATAAACCCAACATACTTTAACAACCCTAAGAACTTCTTCTCATATTCTGCCATAGTCATGCTTCCCAGCCTGAGTTCAAAGAACTCTTGCATTTTCTTATCATAGAAATTCTCTGAGAGGTACTCCTTATGGAAATTCTTTTTTAACTTCTTCCAAGTGATCATATTCTCATTAATATTCTCAACTTGCTTCAGCTGGTCCCACCACAAGGAAGCCTTCCCATGCAAATGGTAGGTGGAAATTCTAGCTTCTAGGTTTGATGAATAGTTATGCAATTGGAAATACCTCATGAGTCCAAGAAACCATGCTTCAACATCATCTTCCCTTTCCCTTTCACCATCAAAGGATGGTGGCTTGAGCTTCCTCAACTCTCCTTGCAAACTGTCCACTTCATGTCTCCTTGTTTGGTGCCTAACAAGAGACACCTCTGGACTGCTTATGAAATCTTCAGATGCATAATACCTTCTTGCTGAGTAAGGAGGTGGGTGATTTCTATGAGCTCTTCTAGCACTTATGGAATAACCAACTCTTCCATGATCATCTCCTCTTTCATGATACATGCCTTCTTTCTCTAATTTTTGGCCATTCTTTGATTATCTTTGCAACTGATTTAAGCTCTGCAACACTCGAGAATTTATATGACTTTTCTCTCATCAACCTCTCATTGTCTTCTTTGTAGCTCTACACTTCTATTTTTAGGCTTCTTATAGTTTCTATCAATGTGTCTTGCTCCCCTCGGCCCTTGTGTCTGTTAGATTCTGTCTCTGCATTACCAACTCTGGTATTTTGGCCTTCGACCTCTTTATCATGGCTGGAGGCTACCTCACCTTCTTGCATTTATTCAATAAACATTCTGAACTGATATGTTTAAACCCCTTAATTCTGCAAAATATACAAGTGACCCTTTTGTTAGAGTTAAGCATATGACGAACAAAATTTGACAAACAATGTTACAGGTCCTTTCAACTCATGAAGAATATATATAAATAACACTTCCATGTTATCCCTAGGCCGATACATAAATCAATTATGCATGGGAGTTTCCTTCAAACCACATTCCCAAGTGACCACAGTTTGAAACCATGGGCCAAATCCTTCCCGTTGGCGATGAAAGTCACTCCTGGATTACTAGCAGGAGCAGAGCCCGACGCCCATCAGTTTTATGTCACAGTTGTTTGTAGATGGGTGATCGAATCGAGGGAAACTCAAAACAATAGCATTCCAACTCTGAAACCAGGCTAGGTATGCATGAGCAAGTGAGGTCTTGAGTAAATTTCAGACAGTGAGCTGTAGTAAAGGGTGAACATGCGGAAGACTTATACAAGATAAAAACGGAGGTTTGTTATAAACAACAGGTTTCTAATAGATTGAGGAAGAAGACGTCCAATTGCAATATCATCTTACATTCAAACGCAAAGCCAGAGAATGAAATAATGCAACAATAAATCTTTTATCACAACATAACTGCAATAACTCACGAGACTCAGTCAATCACGAACTCTCTTAGCATGAGACGAAAATTAGATGGAGTAAGAAAAAATGTCTGTCATAAAACAAGATATCTCATATACAGATGCATGACCCACAAGCTACAATATCAGTCAAAACTTTACAGTAGGGAGCTCTGCTCTACCATCGATCCTTTACAAAAATGGCAAAAACGCCTACATATACTCAAAAACCACCACAACAGCAAAAACAAGATGCTGCATTAAATAATTGTGTCTGCATGGCTTCTGACAGTCTGCCCATGTAGACTCAGGATGATCGTGCACCTATGATAGACGCTATCAGATTTCGGATTGTCCTTCTGCAGGTGAGTCGACGAGAATTAGTCCTTTGCCGGACCTTCCTTTTATGGCAGAGTTGATATTCAACCACCAGCAATCGCCGCAATAACTACTTTTTGGATCGGGGAAGGCCTCGGTCAACTCTGCCTTCTGGGACATGGAGGTCTCCTAATGGTGCCAGCTAGATCAACTGGGTGGTCTCTCTTTGGATGCTGCTTCGCAGGACTGCTGTGAGGGACCACTATGGATGATGTGGATGAGGGTGTGATAGACAATGTAGAGGTGACAAAGAAGCAATGAGGGCTGTGACATCAGCTGAGGAATACCATGCAGTCTGAAAAAGACAGAGGAGGAAGGAGCATGGAACGCAGGGGTACAGGAGGAGGTGACTGGGAAAGAGGGACACATGGAAGGAGGTGAGAGGACGACAAGCTATGGAGGTGCCATGTGGATGGAGAGAGGGAAGTTGGATATATGACAAGGGAAGAGGGAGGCGGTAAGTGGAAAATAGGTGGCAACTAGGAGAATGATACCAAAGGTGACACATCAGGCCAGGGGCCCCACAATAATAACACATCAATTTCGGACCCCCCCCCCTTGATTAAAGGAAGAAAGGAAAGGGGGGTCCAGAATGAAGCCTCAGCCATTGATTTAGGTGCCCCGATCCTGTCCATTAGAGAGCTGCGCGCTCAATTCCGGACACCCCCCCTCTACTTAAAGGTAGAAAGGCGGGGGGCCTCCAGAATCCGCCCTTGACCATAGATCTGAGAGCCTAGACTTAGGTCGTCCAGGTCTGCACCCTATTTAAATTAAATGTGCCTGAGCCTCACTAATGGATGAACGACTGAGATGACCTTGGTACTTTCATCATGAAAATCCCGAAGGACCCCACTCGTGGCTCAGCTATGCGCTGTGTTTCCTCCATTATCAGGCTCGCTTGACATGATCGGGTGCTAATACCCTGAGCTCAGCTTTGAAGGGCACTTATCGGCATTTCGGGGTTTGGGGTTTTGAGAGGTGAAATGACGAGGGACTTTTACCCCCCGAATGCCCGAATGCCGATATGCCGATGTGACCAGATCTTGCACCACGTGTTAATGGATCGGATGATCCAGACTTAGCTTTAAAATATAGGTGCTTTCTCTTACACTATATATCAGGTAACTTGGTAGCCCCGATATCCCGATGACCGTTGATCTGCTTTGTGGATAGATCTCGACCGCCAACAACAAAACTTCGCCTGCTCGCTTGACGCGTCACTGAAAAAAGATTCTCCCATGCTGCGCTTGGGCGTTTTCCTGCACAATGTGCAGACCTGGATGCTTTCTAGCCCAAGACAAGAATTATCTCTAACATTAGGCTCCATGGGGGATAGAGTCATTCATGCGATTCTCTAAGAACTTATTCCGCAGCTTCAGTGCCTTGCTGTTGGGATATGGAGTTACTTATTAAGCCAAAAAACATGCAAAAAGAAAATAAAACAAGAAACAGGACAATATTTACAAACATAGGATCCGGCTAAGGCTCAAATAAAACATTTTTTCAGAAAATGCCCATTCACTGGGCTGTTGAAAACCTCTTCACCCTCCAGATCCTGCAACCCATATGTGTTGTTGGAGAAAATCTCAGAGATTTTGAAGGGGCCGATCCAGAGGGCATCAAACTTACCGTGTTTGCCTTTATCCTGTCTGGGTGCATCCCACTTTAATACCAAATCCCCGATCTCGAACTCCCTTTTCTTGACCTTTCTATCAAAAGCTTGTTTGATCTTCTGTTGATGACTGTAAGCTACATCCCTCATTTGTTCTCTGATCTGCTGCACTTCCACTATCTGATGAATTCTTCTGATCATATGATCTGGTTCTCCCTCATAGTCTTGAAAGAACTTCGCCACAGGTAAGGCGATCTGAGTAGGGAAAACCACCTCTACTCCGTAGACTAGTTGAAACGATGAAGTGCCCAGAGACTTCTTTGTTGTGACACGGTCGGCCCACAGAGCAAATTTCAACTTTGAATCCCAGGCTCTTTTGTTATCCTCTAACAATCTTTTGATGATCTTTATCAAGCTTTTGTTGGAGGATTCCACTAAACCATTGCCCTGGGGATAGTAGGGGGTGGAGTGAATTAGCGAGATCTGGAACTGCTCACAGAATTTAATTAGAGTTTCAGACTTGAAAGAAGCAGCGTTATCAGTGACAATCCTGTTGGGACAACCAAATCTGGCTATAATATCCTCGAGGAAGCTGATAATTACTTTGTGTGATGCGCTTCTGGTGGGGACAACTTCTATCCATTTGGTGAAATAATCTGTTGCGGTCAGGATCCATCTGTGCTGACCACTTGAGGGAGGATGAATTTCTCTGATGAAGTCCAACCCCCACTGCTGAAAAGGTGTTGAAGCTACTATGGGTTTTAATGGCAGCGATTTGAGCTGTTGCTTTCCTGAGAACTTTTGGCATTTGATGCAAGCTCTGATCTCCCTGCAAACATCGGGGAATAAAGTGGGCCAGTAATACCCAGCTCGGAGTATCTTGTGAGCTGTGGTCTTCCAGAAATGATGACCTCCACAAAGGCCACTATGAAAATCAAACATAACCTTCTGGGCCTCCTGCGGGTCCAGGCATCTCAGAAATACCCCTAGAGAGTCTTTCCAGTACAAGGTTTGGTCAATGAGGCAATATCTGATCGCCTTGATCTTTAGAGCCCTCGCTTTGCTTTTTCCCATTCCATCAGGGGGCTTCAACTCCTGCAAAAAATACAGAACGTCACGATACCAGGCGCATTCTGCCAACGATAAGCCATCTTGAGAGCATTGGCTGGGGATTCAGCTTGCTGAGATCCTGGGCGAGTATTGATGAAACTAATTCCCAAGGCTTCGCAGTTGGATTCAGCCAGTAGCTTGGCTAAACCTTGCCCCTTAAACAACTTGGTGGTATTTATCTCTAAGTCAGATTCCATAATTTTAGTGATCCATCGGCCTCTTTTCCCATCTACTTCGGGCTGTACAAGGATGTCCTTTATGGAAGCTGAAGGAATGTATGTTGTTACTTTTGAATGCAAGACATAGACTCTTTCACTAAGGCATAGGCCTGTTTCTCCATGATTTCATATCTGCTCTCTACGTCTCTTAACGCCTTGCTGAAGAAGGTGATGGGCTGCTCACGCCCTTCCTCATTTTTCTGCAGTAAGACCGCCACCACTGTATCAAAAGAAGAAAAGGAGAAAATTAGGAACTCTTTGGAATAGTCAGGAATGATAAGCACATGCGCCTCAGTCAATGCCCTTTTTATTTGGTCAAAAGAGGCCCTGGGCTCAGCGGTCAATTTCACTTCGTTTCCCTTCTTAAGCATGGTCATGATGTGTTTCACTAGCTCAGAAAAATTCGAAACAAACCTCCTTAGAAAATTAATTTTCCCTAAAAAGGCCTGGACCTCTTTTTTAGACCTGGGAAGTGACAAGGCTTGAATTGCCTCCACCCTGCTGGGATCAATTCTCACTCCCTCTGCCGATACTATATGTCCCAATAACTTCCCTTCCTGCATAGCAAACAGGGAATTCTTAGGATTCAGGGAAAGACCAAACCTCCGACACTTCGAGAAAACTCTCCTTAAGTGGCAGCAGTGCTCCTTATCAGACCTAGAGAAGACTGCGATGTCATCTAGGTAGATCACTACAAACTGGTCTTTCTCTCCGATGAAGGCTATATCCATGGCTCACTGAAATGTTGCTCCTGCATTCATTAGCCTGAATGGCATTTTGGCATACATGAATGTGCCCCAAGGAGTGGTGAAGGTTGTCTTCTCCCTGTCCTCAGGCATGACTGATATCTGGTTATAGCCAAAAAACCCATCGATCATGGATATCCTAGATGCACCAATTACCCTCTGCAGTATGTGTTCCATCTTAGGTAAGGGGTAATTATCTTTCTTTGAGATTCTATTCAGGTTCCTGAAATCGACACAAAGCCTTATTTCTCCGCTTTTCTTCCTTACTGGGACCAAGTTGGCCACCCACTTGGAATATCTCAAGGGGACAATGATTCGTGCATCCAACAATATTTTAACTTCCTTCTCCATGACGGGAAGCAACATGGGATTTATCTATCTTAGCTTCTGCCTGAATGGCCTAGCCTCTTCCTTCAATGGGATCTTGTGCTCAGTGATAGATGTGTCATACATCTTGAGGTCTTCGTATGTCCATGAAAACACATCGACGAACTCTCACAACAATTGCGTATATTCAACCCTCTGTTCTCTGGTCAAATTGCTTGACAATTTGACGAATTTAGGCTCCTCCTGTGAACCAATGTTGCATTCAGTTGTATCGACATATTCATTTGAGACCTTGCCCTTTACTGGCACATCATTCCCATCAAACAATCTTTCTAAAGGGACGAGTCCTCTTGAAATTTGATTGCTGGGCAGCTAAATGATCTGATGATTAGTGATTTTATTTAAAAACTCCTCAAGACGAGAGTCACCTTCCAGGTCAGGATCCTGGTCAATATGCAACGCAAAAAATTCATCCACTGATTGGAGAAACCTTTCAAGTTCAGAATCATCCTCGAACACCTTCCAATGCTTGACATTGTCCAGCACCGAGGGCCTATATCTTATATCAACATCATTTTTTACCATAGGCGGTAGAGGAACTTTGAGCAAACTAGCTGAGACAACTAAAGAATCGGCCAAAGTATTTTCTCCCCTCGGAATGAAAGAAATGTTAAAAGCCAAGAATAAATTATCAATAAGGTCCCATACTTCATTCCGATAATTCCTGAGCCAGGGATTATGAGCATGATAAGCATTCCTTACCTGCTGAATAATCAACTCAGCATCTCCGAATATTGTTATCTCTTCAATTCCCATTTCCTTTGCGGCCCTCATACCCAGAACAAGAGCTTCATACTATGCCATGTTGTTGGTGGCTTCGAATTCCAACTTGTATGACAGGGATAAGACTTCTTGACAAGGTGATATGAAAACCACTCCAGTGCCCGAGCCTTCGCTAGCAGAAGCTCCATCAAAAAACATCTTCCACATAGAGGAGCTTTGAGGGGAAAATGGATGATCAGGGTTGGGATGTTTTCTAATTAGTAAAGAGCTTTCAGGGGCATCAGTAAGCTGCAACAAACTAGACCCCAAGTCAGTGTCAAGTGAAAATATGGGGTGATTGGTAGGGTATGCTTCATCACTGACAATATAGGCTAGCTGGACTTCTATGTATAATCTCCTTTGTTCCCCTCTGAAGACCGAAATGGTGGCGTATGTGAGATCCATCTGTAGTGTCCCTCCCAGTTTTTTTAATCCATGATCTAGACAACAACATACCGAATTTGGGGGGGACGTCGGCTACCATGATATCCATGACCACACTTTTCATGGGCAGCTGAAACATGGAAACCACCAGGTCTTTGATGACTCCTAGACACTGCACTCTCCTTGAATAGAAAGAATATAAATCATGATAAGTTCTTGTCACCTCCAGTCCCAATTCTTCCATGACTATTTTTGGCATAAGGTTATGGGAAGCCCCTAAATCCATGAGGCAATTATGCAACACTTTATCATGTATGTTCAGGGATGTGTAGAAGGGGGGGGGATGAGTCATCTTTGTCTTCTACCATGGGGCCTAAGATGACGGCTGGCTTCTCATCTTGAAGGTTTACTGAGTCAGAGGAGGGCTGGGGGGACTCGGATTGTAGCAGCTTGGAGAGGGATCTTTTGAAATCTTCGTTTTTAACTAGCTCTGAGAGGGGGATGGGTATCCTAATCTTTTGAATTTCATGTTCAAAATTAAAGGATGGAATGGGCTTAGGAGATTCCCTCACTTCGGTGACGGGTTCTTTGACTGCTGGCAAAGCGCTCTGAGCTCTTTTATCCTTAGTAGCGGCTGCTACAGATCTAGTAGGTCTTTCTTCTATGAGAGGCTGGTCTGGGCTGTCAAAGTCTCCTTCTTTCCTTCTTGACCTGAGATTATATCTGTTAGAAGTGTGAACGGCCCTTTGTTCTTTCCCCAACTCATGAATTTGAGCGCTCATCAAGGATTCTTCATATGCGAACTGCGTCAAATGGGGAAAAGGGGGAGCTTCTTCAATACAGTGAATTTCAGGGCCAAACTCATCTATCTCCTCTTTTTCCTCATGATCAACTAGGTTGTTTTGGAGGGGGGTTTGAACCCTTTGATCTTCTCTATCTTTTCCCCTTTGTTCCCTCGAGGAAACCTGAGGTATATTGTTAGTAGGTCGTCTGAAACCTCTATTATCAGTGTTCTGGGGATTTCTGTACATGGGCTTCCCCTCTAATTCCCACCTCTCCATCTTGGCAGCAAACGATTTTATTGCTCTAGTTGTCTCGTCTATCTAATGGGGTAGGGGAGAGGAACTGGATGAGGGAGCTTCAGGCCTGCTCTTGGACGTATTTCTATCACCTTCATTTCTGAGTCGGTTGACAGCCAATATGTTAGATTCTACCTCCACGGTCGCATCCTGCATGTGGGCCAGCGTAGTAGCTCTTCTCTCCCTTAGCAGTAGGCATAAATTAGGATCAAAAGCATTGGAGTTAGTGATCTTTACAGAGGCTTCGGAGGGTTTTATCTCAGCAGGGATTCTGTTGTACATTTTATTAAATCTCTTGGAGAAGTCGGAAATAGACTCTCCTTCCTTTCTCTTCAACGACCCAAACTCTGTCATGTAATACATGAAATCCTTTTTATCTCCCCACTGTCTCAGAAAGGTACTATCCAAAGCTCTGATTCCATCAATAGATCCAGGAGGCAGGGCCTTGAACCATTTTCTAGCCTCTCCTTGGAGACTATGGACAAAAATCCTCATCCATACGTTTGCGTGCATGATAACATTATCATCCGCGAAAGTATAAAAGGCTGCTAGGTGTTCTTCAACAGTTATATGCCCCTCGCCTGTAAACTTGGGCAGCTACTTTAGGTATCCTTCTGGTGGGAGGGCATTGAGAAGTTGTGGTAATACAAGAGGAGCATACCTAGTGGCTATGATGGCCTCCATTGTGGTCATAGGGGGATTTTCTTCGGCCATATGGATATTATGTAAAGGGGAACTCGGAGGAGAAGGAACTTGGAACGTGGATATCAGGGATGAGTTCTTAATGGGAGTGGGAAATAAGAGAGGATTTAAGGAGAAAGCTAACGAGCTCAAGTCAGCAGGTGGTCCTCCTTGTGTAGGAGTGGAGAAATCTTCTGTAGTCCTGGGTCTACACCAAGGTACAGCTTCAGAGGAGAGGGGAGTGACAAGGATTTATCCCTCCAATCCCAGACCAGGAGGGGAAAACTCAGCAGGAACACTCCCAAAATTCAGGAAACGGGAAACTTCTGAAGGAGGTCTATTAAGAAACTAAGGAGAAGAAAATGGAGTTCTTACAGAAGGAGATGGTGGATTACCTATTTTGGTGGTGGAAGCTCCTTCTTCAAGGGCCTTTCCTTTTCTGAGAATCACCTCTGGATTGGCTTCAGGTGTAGCTAGGGGCAGTTGTGGATGAGACCACATGTGTCTGCCTCTGAAAGCCACAATTAATAGAGCAGGTTCTCCCCAGCGGAGTCATCACAATGGAGTCGCCAGGTGCACAACAACAATCTTGATAATTCTGATCTTTGATGCACTTTCAAAATCAGTTAATCATTGTCATTCAATCCCGGGGAAAATATTCAACTTTGTCCCCGACAACAGCGCCAGAAATGTTGGCGACGGAAGTCACTCCTGGATTGCTAGCAGGAGCAGAGCCCGACACCCATCAATTTTATGTCACGGTTGTTTGTATATGGGTGATCGAATGGAGGGAAACTCAAAACAATAGAGTTCCAACTCTGAAACTAGGCCAGTTATGCATGAGCAAGTGAGGTCTTGAGTAAATTTCAGACAATGAGCTATAGTAAAGGGTGAATAGGTGGAAGACTTATACAAGAGAAAAATGGAGGTCTATTATAAACAACAGATTTCTAACAGACTGAGGAAGAAGACGTCCAAATGAAATATCATCTTACATTCAAATGCAAAGCCAAAGAATGCAATAATGAAATGATAAATCTTTTATCACAACATAACTGCAATAACTCGCGACACTCAGTCAATCACGAACTCTCTTAGCATGGGACGAAAATTAGATGCAGTAAGAAAAAATGTCTGTCATAAAACAAGATATCTCATATACAGATGCATAACCCACAAGCTAGAATATCAGTTAAAACTTTACAGTAGGGAGCTCTACTCTACCATCGATCCTTTACAAAAATGGCAAAAACGCCTACATATACTCAAAAACCACCACAACAGCAAAAACAAGACGCTGCATTAAATAATTGCGTTTGCATGGCTTTTGACAGTCTGCCCATGCAGACTCAGGATGATCGTGCGCCTATGACAGACACTATCAGATTTTGGATTGTCCTTCTGCAGGTGAGTCGACGTGAATTAGTCCTTTGCCGAACCTTCCTTTTATGGCAGAGTTGATATTCAACCACCAGCAACTGCCGCAATAACTACTTTTTGGGATCGGGGAAGGCCTCTGTCAACTCTGCCTTCTGGGACGTGGAGGTCTCCTAATGATGCCACCTGGATCAGCTGAGTGGTCTCTCTTTGGATGCTGCTTCGCTGGACTGTTGCGAGGGACCACTATGGATGATGTGGTCGAGGGTGTGACAGGGGGATTAAAGGCGTGAACAATGTAGAGGTGACGAAGAAGAAATGAGGGCTGTGACATCAGCTGGGGAATGCCATGCAGTCTGAAAAAGACAGATGAGGAAGGAGCAGGGAATGTGGGGGTACAGGAGGAGGTAAATGGGAAAGAGGGACACATGGAAGGAGGCGAGAGGAAGATAAGCTAAGGAGGTGCCATGTGGATGGAGAGAGGGAAGTTGGATAGATGACAAGGGAAGAGGGAGGCGGTAAGTGGAAACCAGGTGGAAACTGGGAGAATGATACCAAAGGTGACACGTCAGGCCAGGGGCCCCACAATAATAACACATCAATTCTAGACCCCCCCCCTTGATTAAAGGAAGAAAGGAAAGGGGGGTCTAGAATGAAGCCTCAGCCTTTGATTTAGGTGCCCTGATCCTGGCCATTAGAGAGCTGCGTGCTCAATTCCAGACCCCCCCCTCCGCTTAAAGGTAGAAAGGCGAGGGGCCTCCGGAATCCGCCCTTGACCGTAGATCTGAGCGCCGATACTTAGGTCGTCTAGATCTGCACCCTCTTTAAATTAAATGTGCCTGAGCCTCATTGATGGATGAACGGTTGAGATGACCTTGGCGCTTTCATCATGAAAATCCCGAAGGGCCCCACTCGTGGCTCAGCTATGCGCCATGTGTCCTCCATTATCAGGCTCGCTTGACGTGACTAGGTGCTAAGACCATGATCTTAGCTTTGAAGGGCACTTATCGGCATTTCGAGGTTTGGGGTTTCAAGATGTGAAATGACGAGGGACTTTTACCCCCCGAACTTCTGAATGCCGATATGCCGATGTGACCAGATCTTGCGCCATGCGTCAATGGATCGGATGACCCAGACGTAGCTTTAAAATATAGGTGCTTTCTCTTACACTATATATCAGGTAATTTGGTATCCCTGATATCTCAATGACCATTGATCTGCTTCGTGGATAGATCTCGGTCGCGGACAAGAAAACTTCGCCTGCTCGCTTGACGTGTCACTGAAAAAGGATTCTCCTGTGCTGCGCTTGGGTGCTTTCCTACACAATGTGCAGACCTGGATGCTTTCTATCCCAAGAAAAGAATTATTGCTAACACTTCCTTAATACTTTTCCCTCTTCAAAAACAAAAATTCACCCACTAGCCCTTTTTCCTTCAGCGCTCAATCGCATGTGACCAAGACTATGACCCCGTGCTTAGTTGAAAATTGCTTATCCAGAGCTTGGATTCTCTCAAATCCAAATTTCCAATCCCTTGGAGCGTCGAATTGGAAAACTCTCAAGGGACGGTGGATCGACAGTCCACGACTTCCTAGCATCCAACGACTGAGATCGACGATCATAATACATTGTGGATATTGTATATGCACAGGGGTTAACGTTAGGACTTGTACCTGTAATTTGAATTCGATACAGTTTTTTTTTGAGTTTGAAATCCAATCGTAGATCAGATGATCCGTATTCATGGAGGATATTATAAAGCGCAGTGGTGGATTCCACCTTTGGCAGACCCACAATTTGTATGAAATACACCGTTATACATTTGGAATCCGATTATTGTTTGGAACTTTAATATTACGTTGGAATATTTAAACAAATCTCCACCCTAGATCTGTATATCTAACGGTTGTTGTAGGTCTGTGAGTTGATTTAAATAGTTATATTGACATCGATCACATTACTCACTTAGTACGGTGCACCTGAGGTGCTACGCGTCAGGAATACGAAGGTGACACATGGACCAATCAACTAATGATGCATGTCAAATTTCCATTGGCATAGATGACCTATCAAATGCATGAAATAGATGGAAACATGGCATGCGTATAGTGGTCCACATCACCCTAGGTGACATCAACATGCAACGTCACTTCCATATTCTGTGACTTCAGAATTTTAGGCTTTGGTGAACTTTGCACTTGCACACCTCTAATCTCCCAAACACCGAATTTCCTAATACTCATAGGATGCACTGATCGATGGTCCTTATTCACTATTTAGATCTATGGTCAACAAGAGATCTAAGACTTCGGGCTTTGGGAGTTCCAGACTATCCACACTCTCAATCCTTTCAGAGTGTCAAGTCTCCAGACTGTAGGATCTGCTACCACATATCCTCTGACAATCAACAACTATAATTTTCTTTGTAAATCTAGGCTTCGGGGCTCTCCAAAGAACCTCTCCAAAGATCTCACAGAGTGTTGAATTACTGGAGATCCTCTCCTTCCTCCTCATATCATTGCCTGGTTAATGGTCGAGATTAACTCTGGCCTTCAGGAGTTCTTGACTCAAAGCAACCTGCAACTCAATTCCTCCAGAGTATCAAGTCTCTGGACCTTGGGATCTGGCGCCACGTGTCTACTGTAATAAATGGTTGAGATGGACTATGGTCTTCGGACCTTCGGGAGTCCTCGACCCCAACTGCTTATGCCTTGAATCCTCCAGAGTGCCAAGTCTCTGGACTACGGGATCTACTATGACATGTTCTCTCTTGATCAACGGTGAGGATTTACTCCACCCTTCGGAGCTTTGGGGGTTTCACCTTCATCACACTTCATTCCTTTTGAACGCGAAATTGGGGAACTCCTGGAGTCTTCGTCAGTAACTAAGCACCAAGGGGTGCTACGCGGTAGAAAATAAGGAACATACACATGACCCTATATGATGGGTGACACTTGTCCTAGAATAATTGGCATGAATGGTCTTTGAAAAACATGGAACATGGTGACACATTGTTCAGGGATAAATTCGTGAGTGCGAACACAGACCAATCTCCCCAGATCCACCTGGATCTGGAACAAACTGTGACAGAATACTACTCTTTCCCTAGTTCTAGAGTATTGAATGGACAAGAGAAGAAGGATGATGTACTTACTTTATGAAAGCTCTCCTTATCTCTGTTGATCCTCGCTCTGCTACGATGCTCTTGCGTCATCCAATCACAACAACACAAACCAATCACAGCAAAGACATTAATAT
>ML777967.1:106939-123893 GCA_009831015.1 Picea engelmannii
AAAAAAAAAACTTAGTTTGTTAGATCTCTTTCTTTCCTGACATTTTCTTTGCATTGTTATTTGAAAAAGAAAATAAATTAGCATAGTCTTTTGTTTTCTTCTCATCTTAAAAGCATTTCAAAAAGAAAAAAATAAGAAATATAATCATTCTTTGCCAGTGTTCATATAAGTTTCATCATTTTTCACAAAGAGTCTTAACAACATCAGTTGCACTACCGTACCCCTTTTGAGTAAATCAAGCCTTAAAAAGAATGCTAATTAAAAATTACTAGACTTTATGTTTGTAGGATCCATCAACTAGATTAGGCTAGAGTCTTGATTTAGGTTGGAGAGGAAACTTTTCAAGGCTATAAAAAAAACATATGAGTTTGTGCTAAGGAGTGTAGAAGTCCAATAGCGTGAAATTTATTCGGGACCCCCCTCTAACACAGGGGCTAAACATGAGGTCACGTGTGGAAAGGTAGCGGAGATAACCCCTCCAAAGCTGGACCAATTGTAGTGGAGAACACATATAGAGGGCCTGTCTTGGGATTATGTCGATTGCATTTTCCATGGAGCTTCATGGGTCTCGAATCCATTCAAGGTCCTTAGTTGTCTTCCAGACCACTTGCCTTCGATACCCTTGACAGGTTTCGGGCTCGATACCCTGCTCATTGTGGTCTACCCGACTTTCGATTGTACCCACCTGGTGATTGTTCACGCACTGGCAACCTAGTTGCCTATCTTTTTTAGATACATACATAGGTGACTGCGGGGTATACCATGGTACCTAGGGCAAACATCGGGCCACAGTTTTCAGAGTATACCCAGAGGGTGCTTCCATTTTCGAGTTTCACTTGCACCGATAAGTTTCTCTAGTGTTGGTTGGTGTAACTATTCTTCCAACTAGTTAGTCATTTTCTTGATTTGCCTTTAGGAACTTTTAGTGTGTGCTCTGTGCTCCCTAGTTTTCCATAGTGAGTTAGTCAGTCGTGGCTTTGGGTATCTGACCTAGGGTGGTAGACTGCCCGCTCCGCTGGTCGTGAGGACTTGTTGGTCTTCCTCTTAGAAACGTGGAGCTGCCTTTTTATAGGCGTTGTTTTGATACCACTGGTTTTCCAGAGTCAGTGCATGAGACTTTTAGGGACTTGAACGATCCTGCAAGGGGAGAACTTGTGCATAGGATCTTCATGGCCAAAGTTCTCGATGATACCAACCAAGGAGCCCCTTCAAAAGGGGATTCTTTTGCTTTTCCCTTCTTCAAAAACATTGGTGTCCCTTTGATGGCCACTTTGTACATTCCTAGGTTGAATGTGGGACTACCGGTTTGGTTGGGTACCATTCCAAATGTCCCAAATGCTCTTGTGCTTCTTAGTTAATCACTTTATGTCATGGGCACCCTGTTGATGTTTCTTCATCATCAAAGTCTTCTCTTCCTCCTTCTCTCACCTTTGGTGAAAGTAGAGTTACTAGTAATAGAAAGTCTAAATGAAATAGAAAGAGGAAGAATAGGAAGAAGAAATCACCAACCTCTGCGAGTCATGGTGGAGATAGGTCGACAATCTCTGCAAGTCACGTTGAAGACCAAAACCCAGCCTTTGCAAGTTATGCTAGGGGAAATCACCCACCCTCTGCAAGTCATGCTGGGGGAAAAAGTCCAGTCCTTGTTAGTCATACTGGCAATAGGTCTATAGCCTCTACGAGTCATGTTATCGACCCATCACCAACCTCTGCAAGTCATGTTGGAGATGTGCAACCAACCACTGCTAGTCATGCTGGGGGCATTAATTCTGTTGAGAAACCTATATGGATAGGACGTAAGCCTAAGTTCCCTTGTAATCTTTGCAAGGGAGATCACCTTACTCATTTGTGCCTTGGCATTCCAGAGGTACAAAGATCGTGGTCCCTGTTTGCAAACTCTTATGATTCTGAGTCTTCTTAGGTTTTCTCATAGTCTATTCAATCTTTGGATGAGAAAGTGGTCATGCCAATGCAGTCATCGGCTGATCCCACTCCTCTTCTGGGGGGTGAGGTACCTTTAGACCATGTAGTCCCACAGCCTATTCATCCATTGGTTGTGAAATTGGTCATGCCGATGCAGTCATCGATTGATCCCACTCCTCTTCTTGGGGGTGAGGTACCTTTAGAGAATGTAGTCTCACAACCTATTTAGCCATTGGTTGCGAAAGTGGTCATGCCGATGCAGTCATCGACTAATCCCACTCCTCTTTTGCGAGATGAGGTGTGTTTAGACCATGTAGTCCCACAGCCTATTCAACCATTGGTTGCAAAAGTGGTCATGCCGATGTAGTCATCAGATGATCCCACTCTTCTTTTGGGGAGTGACGTGTCTACCGACTATGTTTTTAGCAATTTTGGTTTAGTACTTTCAGAACAAGGGGAATTCCTCTTGTTCCGAGCATACCCCCACCAAGCCCTAGGTTGGTTTCCTTTGATTGGAGTGACCTCGTTGAGCCTCATCTTCCTTCTACCACACCTTTTCAAATAAGGGTTGAAGTTAATTCAACAACCATTTATCAATGTATTGTGGATGAAGGAGCCTCTGCAAGTATTTTATCCTCCTCGGTTTGGAAAGTCTTGGGATCTCCTGAGATTGTGTCTACTTCACATGAACTGTTGGCTTTTGACAGATGTCCTAGTGAATATTTGGGGGTTCTTCCTTAGATGCCTATCTCGTTAGGTGGGAAGATTGTCCATGTCGATGTTATAGTGGTGCAAGGCCCGTTAGATTTCAATATGCTTCTCGGGCATGATTATGTATATGCTATGAATGTTGTGGTGTCTACACTCTTTCAGGTGATGCATTTCCCTCACAATGGAAGCATTGTCACTATCGACTAGCTGGCATATGATAATTACCATTCTAATTTGACATTATTTCAGACTACCCCTTTATATGTTCCTAGTGTTCGTGTAGACTATACCCCGCCATGGGTTAATTATGTGGCATCTTATCCTCAATGTTCAATTGCATCTGAGTAGGAACCTGTGCAATCATGTGTTCCCTCTCGAGACTTGGTCTCAATAATTGATCCATTGGTTTATCCAATGTGGGCATGGAAGCCCTTGTTTCCCCCTCTTGGTCCAAGTAGGCTTGAGTATCCTTCTGAGTCTGATCTAATTGTTAGTAGATCCTCAAGCCCTCGTGATCGTGATTCTTCGATGATAGACTCTAATAGTCCTGGTCAGAACCTCCATCGTCATATGGAGTATGGTTAGTTTACTTCACCCTTTGGGACTGTCGACCCTCTTTTGCATGATTTCTCAGACTTTGAATTCCCTTCAGATGAGGCTATCCTTGAAGCCATGACTACGATTTCTATCCTGCAGGAGGACTTACACCATGGTTTGTGCTTTCTTCCCTTTTGGGAGACTTTCCAAATTGATTATCGAAGAGACTCTTGGTCTGAGCCTAGTAGTAGGCTCTACCTGAACCAGGTTCATACATGAGTTGTAGCCCCCATGGAGTCTTCTTTAAGCCCTTTTTAGACTCCCTAAAGATGAAAAGATTGTCGAGTCACCTTGTTTCTTCACACTCGTTAAATTGGTCAAGAAGAACGTTCCTTACACGGGTCTTCTTTTAAGCCCTTTTCAGACCCTCTAAACATGAAAAGATTGCCGAGCGATCTTGTGGACTTTCATGCTCGTTAAACTGAAATTTGAAGTCACGTCTGTCCGGCAGTAATTTACCCCTTTTTCGGCCCTGACGGTCAACTGTAAGAACAAAGGTATACTCTAAGGAACTTCAGTTCTATAGAAAAGTACTCTCAGGTATCATTTTAACCCTTTTTCAGGACTAAGGAACTAAATGTATGAAAAATGAACGCCCACGGAGTCCATAGTTAAGCTCTTTTCAGACTCCCTAAAATTGAAAAGATTGTCGAGTGACCTTATTCTTTCACACTCGTTAAAATGGTCTAGAAGCAGGGATGATTTTAGGGGATAAATTTCTCTCATGGGCTAATTTTCCATTGTTTTTCCAAAATCGAGATTCGCTATTTTAAAAATGATTCACTCAAATTTTATAGGATAAAATTATTTTACCTTAAAAATCGCTAAAATTTTATAAAAACTATATAAAAACCTTAGAAATTTGAATATTTTTACAAAAATATCATCAATCATTTATAGTTGGCATATCAAGGATTAGTAAGATTCGCCAAGGTTTCTACATTTAAAAATAAATTTCCATCCTTAAAATCATCCCTGTCTAGAAGAACATTCTTGACGGAGTCCATAGTTAATCTTTTTTCAGACTCCTTAAAAATGAAAAAATGGCCGAGTGATCTTGTCTTTATCACACTCGTTAAAATGGTTTTGAATAGACGTCTTGTCAGTGCTAGTTTATCCCTTTTTTGAACCGACTAGACTACCTTTGAAAAAGGTACCCCAATGGAGTCTTCTTTTACGTTTTTTCAGACTCTCTAAACATGACAAACCGCCGAGCTTACCTTCTCTGGGCTCGTTAAAACTATATCGAAGGACGTTACCATTGTGCATTTTATTAATCGCATTTGCATACCCACGTCTTTGGCCTAATGATGGCTCCATGTTGCTCTCAATTGACCCATCTGAAGCATGCATTAAACGCAAGCCCTGTAGCAATTTGCCTATGCGTCTTGACACCTTTGGCCCCTGGAGGATTTTTCTCGAGTGTCCTTACTCTGAACATCAGTCTTGTCCCTGTGCCTTCAACTTGTATGTTTTCAATACTCATTCCTCCTTTGTAACATAACATTCTTTTATTCTTTTTCCTACGTTATCGAAAAAGACAAAAAAATCAAATATACCCCAAAAAGAGGAAGGGAAAAGTATTTTCTTTATTGGGAGCATAATGATTCGCCTTTGGATAAAGTACATATGTCCGTTTGTTCATCAAACCCTGGGATTTAATATGATCTTAGGACTCTGTTCTCGCTACATAGAGTTGTGTCCTACTCTGTTTCGTTATTCTTCCAAACATATGGAGAGTTTGCGTTGCCTCCTACCTCGTAAACTTATGTTAATGCCATGCTGCCTGAGTCTCATCATTTGTCGTGCTGTTTTCCAAGGGAATTTTTTCACCAAGCCTGAGTCGACCCTTCTACAGTTTGTCTCTTTCCTTCATACTTGGCCATCCTAAATCCTCAATCAAGTCCTTGTCTGAAATCAATGAAGCCTTCAGTCTGATCATCAAGATTATCTAGTCCATGACTGACGAGCCATCGAAGACCTCTGGGTAATGTATTCGTACACTCATATTACACTCCTACCTAAGTTTTGAATATTTTGAGGTTGTTTCTCAAGCTCTGAAGACCTCATCTCCAGCCATCAGGCTGTATCAACTTCTAGAAGATGGATAATCTATATGTATATCTTTTTGATTTCGAGATGCAGATCCGCTGTGTATTGTTCGTGGCTACTCTTTATATAGTTATATGACATGGATCTATAGTGTATTTGATTGGTATCCATGATTCTATTTTATCCCGAGCATGGGTATGCCCGCCTCGGTGAGACAATTGTTATTTTGCAGACGACGCCTCTCGGTTCCTGATCCCTAGGCTCAATTGTTCGACACATCAATGAAGATTGTTAATGTATTTTGACCATCAGATACTCTTCTGACCTCACACATTAGGGGGCATCTGTTATAACCCTAATTTGCACCAAACATGCTTACCTAGCAGCAAGCCATCTCAAATTCCTTCTTTGCCAAAACACTGCTGAAAAAATCTTTAAAAAACCTATTTTATAAAGGCCCACGTGCCCTACTCCATTACTGCACGTGTGTACACACTAGCTAACCTAAAACAACCCACGTGTACCTACAAAAGCATGAAAAAAGGAAAGATTCCGACGGAGCACACCGTTTTGGCTGAGTTAACTAAAACTCTCGTCCATGCATGGCCGAGGGTTCGACCAAATACCTAGCTTCTTCTAGCCTATAAAAGAAGGGGTAGGGGTCCCATTTGGAAGAGGAGAATGATAGAAAAGAAACTCTTCCCAATTTCACATTCCCATTGTCCCAACCCTTTATCCATCCTTGTGAAAGGAGAGATACAGAGCAAAGAAGTTGGAGGACACTTGAAGAGGAGCCCTTGATCAGGTTCGCGGAGCGGTGGCTAGTCTCGACATTGTAGGTTGATTCATTAAAAGTAATAAAGAAATGCTTTTCCTATCCCACTTTATGAGTTCTTCATAGTTTATTAAATATATGTTTGAATCTCTAACCCATTAGTCTGTAGGTAAAATGCATGTGTAGTTTATTGCTTGTTTTGTATGCAGGTCAGCCTTGGGAGGAGAGCTGCTAACAAGCGATCAAGCGTGAAGAAGGATTGACATTGAATGCTTGGAACAAGGTATGTTGGTCTAACCATGTATTTGCTGAAAAGAAATGGGGATTAGGTTTGGGGATGAAGGTAGAAAGTATGTTTCTTTTGGTCATAACTGCATGCATAATCTCACCCTATTTGCTAGTCCATAAGGGGATTTCCCACTCACAACATGAGTTCATTTGCATTGGTGAGAATAATGAAAATTGAAATAAATAATATACATGAATGTAAATTGAAAAACGACATACCATAGCAAGAATTGAGTCCTGAATGATACACATTTTTTCAAAACCAAATCTCATGCCTTTTGTGAACAACTCTTATGTTGGAACATTTCCATACTTTGTTTCCTGCAGTTTTAATATACCCCATAATAAATTATAGATTTAATATAAAATAATTTTTTTGTTCCATTAATTATAAAATGAGAGAACTAAAAAAACATAGATACTTACAAATTCCACAATTAATTTGTGATATGTCAATATATACTCACAACCCTTACTTATCCCAATGCCAATCAATTCTTGTTATGGCTCTTCTTTGTATGTTGGCACCTGTTTGTAGACATTCAAGGATGGATGTTGTAAAACAACTTAAAATATACAAAAATGAAATCTTAAGATAATGTTATAAGGAAATAACAATTACTCACAAACTTTGCTATCAACCCTTTTCTTCCTTGTCGTCTTGTTTTATGTGTTGAATGAGTTCCATTTTGTTTTCTTTTCTGCAAGAAAATACTTGAAAATTAATAATTAATGCTAAATTATTTATTTATATGTACCTAATGGAAAAATTCAATGATTTCATACATTTGACACATGTTGTTGAGATGGCTCCTCCTACGATGCAATTGTGTCCATTTCTTTTACCATCTCCTTGTACGCTTTTTTTGACATTCCTACTGGCATATTTCGGATATCATCTCGTTGATCCTCTGGGATTTTCATAATCTTCCTGAAAAAAAGTAATATGACAAATAAATATTTTTATATTGATATATGAAAACTAAATATAACAAAATTGATATTAATAAATTAGGAATGATTTGTAGTAGTATATACATATTCTAGAAAATCATTTTTAGGAATATTACTTTTTGAATGATTCTTTTTGTTGGTGTATGCTTTTTCTATTGCAAGTCTGACATGTCTCATTGACCATTTCTCTAGAAACGCTTCTTGTAGTTTAGATATAACCCGGTTCTTCGAATCATTGGATTGATTTCTGTATTTTAAGTGGAAAGTACGTCTATACATTTGTTCCACTATATCCCCCATAGTTTTGTAAAAAAAATCCCCCCTTTCATTAACTAGCATCACCACTCCAGATGAGCTAAGGACCAATTCATCATCATTTACATCTTCTATAATTTTTATTTTGTTAAGACGACATTATTTTCCTTCGTTATTGGTCCCACCTGTAGAACATTAAACATTTGTGAATTAATATATTGTTTTGAACATGTTATATAATATTTTTAAGTAAAAAATTAATGAAAAAAAATAAACTCATATTGAATATAATTTTTTCATTCACCTGGTTCATCCTTTTGCAATTTTTCCATCAAGCTTTTACGCTCTTCTTCACTTAGATCACAAAGAATATTATCATGCTTCCTCATTTTATGGCTCTACAAGACACACACTAACCAATACATATTAGTTAAACTTACATATAGTTCAAAAATATTAATTTTTTATAGAATTTACGAAGAATTTTCCTTTTTAACATATTAATTTTGTATAGAATTTACAAAGAACTTGTTTTTATTTTCTTTTTTGGATGTGCTATATTTGTATCCATCATAATTTTTGTTACTTGAACTATTATCATACATTTGTTTTTATCAATATACAACTTCTACCATTCAATATAGAAGATATTAAATATATTTTATAAATAAATCACATAATTTTCACCAAATAAAGTATCCGAGTGCGTTGTATTAATATTAAAGCACTAGTACGTTACATGTTATCAAATGCACCGCTATAATTTTTTTTAAAAGAACAGTAAATTAGAGCGGTGTGCAATATATCATTAGCAACACCAATGCATTTAATGTTAAAAATGCACCGATAAAAAGTTTTTTAAAAACATTAAATTACAATGGTACGATAAGTATCGTTAACAACACCACTCCAATTGAAAAAAATGAAAATACAAAATACCATAAACAAATAAATTTACACATCCATGAACGATTTTTTTAATTATTTGCGGCATAGTATCTTTAAGCACACCAGTGCGTTATATTACATAAGACACACCAATTACTCGAAACTATTTTTTAAAACAACATGATAGGCCAAGAGGGTTTGGATGCGATGCATCACATGTCAAATGCCTTTTATATGGAAACATAAACCCATTAAATCTAAAAGCCTAAAATGAAAATCTATAATTATGAAGTGATAGAGGGAGTTAAACCCTAAGTTGAAGTTTTGTAGTCACACAAACAAGAAGAAGCAACGGTTTAAGGTAACTATGATTTTTTTTTTTTTTTTTTTTTGAATCACAAAACCCTTCAATTTCTGATTTTCTGAATAATTTTGTTACTCCAAAAGGGTTTTGAATGAATTACCATACCCTTCCAATTCTGATCTTCTGAATAACTCTGCTTTCAAAAGTATTGATCTGTTGTTCCACAATGTTCCCTTGTATGCCTCTCTTGCAAATCTATACCTTGTAAATTTTGGCAAAATAATAAAATACTGAATAGCGTAGTACCCATGAATCACCATAGTTACCTTCAAATTATGATCTTCTGAATAAATCATGCTTTTCTAAAGTATTATGTTGCTCCACAGTGCTCTCCAGTATGGCTCTCCTGCAAATCTTTCCACTATAAATTTTGGTAAAATAATGAAACATTGAATATGTTTTTACTATTTAAATGACTTTATGAAATTAAAATTTAAATTCTCGCTCATTTTTCAATTGTAAAAAAACAAAGTAGCGTTTTTTTTACAAAAAAAGTTTCAAAACTTTGGTGCGTTTATTAATTTAATGCATCAGTGCTGATGTGTATACAACACACCGGTGCATTTTAAAGTTTTGAAGCATCGATATTGGATAATTATTTTTTTATTATTTGAATTCATGGGACCGGTGCGATGCATATATAAACGCCTGATGCTTTATAATGTTATAGACGCACTGGTGTGTGTTTGTTACCATAACACACCATGTTGCACATGGTTTTGGTCACTCTAGTGATGTTTCTACAATGATGTATTCAGGCTCCCAACAAGGACTTTTTGCCTGAGAAAAATGACTGTTGTCTTCTTCCAAAAGCACATTTTTAAAGTGAGTTCGCAGGCTGTCTATGTATTAGGGTGCGAGAATGCTTGGTTCTCACAGGCTACCCACACTTAGGGTGTGAATTGTTCGCAGGGTGCGAACCTATTTCTAAGCTTGGAAAAAATAAGAAGTTTCGAGGGTTCCTAATGCAGGAGCATCGTAAGGGCATGCAAGCATAGCTAGAAGTGAGCCAACGCGGAGATAAGAGACAGTTGGAAAAGCACCGAGCACATTTTTTTTGAAAATGTTTTGAAATATTAATGAAGTCATTAAGTGGAGGCATGCTTGTATTATTGTAAAAGGACCTTGAGCGATCTGCTCTCGTCCATAGTAGATAGCAGCCTTTATGTGTAATGAATGTAGGTAGATAGAATTTAATGCTTAGATTAGACAGTTTAGAGCGTAAGAGGGAAACATGATATAGACACCCTCATTGTATAGTTGTATTATTATTGTCAAGATGAGAGCATAGAGCAGAGGAGAGAAGAAGAAGAGAGGTGTGTAGAAGAATTCTATGTACAGAAGTTCTGGATTAATACAAAAAGCCTTGATTCAGACTCATGGTTCTCATATATTCTCTGTGTATGCATTGTTGAATGTTATGTTCATGAATGTTTTACTCTTTCTGTCATGCATTTAATGTTTATGCTATGTGTGTATGATTTATTGTTAAATGTATGAAATCTAAGAGAGAGTAAGGGAAATGAGTTTCAATTTTTCTTCTGTCTGAGTGAGAGTTTCTGCAAGCAGTGCAATTGAATTGTCCACAAGGAGTGCATTGACAAAGGGTTCAGAGGTTTGTCTCTGAAAGCTCAGATAGGATAGATTTTGTTCTCATTTCCTCAAAAGTGCAGTTAGGCACAGGAGTCGTGCAAAGTGTGTGCAGACCGAGAATAGTCTCAGAGTTTGCAAACCTGAGAAATTGTTGAAGGACTACCGCTGCAGGGAGTGTGCAGAGTCAAAGGACTTCAATTCTTGTAATTAATTGAAGGATTCACCGCAAGGAGTGTGTGCGGGAGTCTTCTTTAAGACCTGGAGTTGGAGAAAGGTCAGGAGGGATAGGGTCTTCGCAGTTGTTGAAGAAAAGCATAGAAGGTTGGTGCCTTGAGGCGTTGCAAGTTTATGTTGCAGGCAGTTAAGTTCCGTGGAAAAACACTCTGTTTAAGAGTGCAGAAGTTCTTGAAGAGAGAACGGATGATCGGAGATTCTCCATAGAGACTTCATGAAGTCCCGTGAGCCGTCAGATCTCACGGAGGAGCAAGGAGGTTACAGAGGTCATTTTCTTCAAGCGGAAGCTCGGGAGAAAGAGAGTCGTAGATTCACGCCAACAAGGACCGTTGGATTTACTCGCGAAATTCCATTTCAGGGTTTCGTGGGTGGAAAGACCGAAACTTCGTCATTTGGATTCATGAAACTGCGAAGTCTGAAACCTTGACAAGGTGGAAGGTTCCATTGTGGGGTCAAGATTTGGACACGTGTTGGAATCCAAGCATTTCATCATTTCAGGGTTTGAAAGGGTGAGAGGAGGCCAAGACTTTGGTGGATCAAATCCCTGAAACGTGAAAGAGGAGCTTTTGTGTGAAAGGCGGAGATTGTCATGTTGGCATCTCAGAGCTTCAGAGTTTGGGAAATCAGCGTTCACGTCGATAAGGAGTGGGACCCCTTCCATATTGCGATTTCAGAAATCATGACACAAGTGACCTAGTCCATCGGCGAATCGAGAGTCAGGAAATCGGGGTTTGTGGTGACATAATGTTGGGGATCGCGAGTCTAGGACTCCCGATACCCAAAATAGAGAAACCACACAAGCTAGTTGATTGTGAGGAGGCGACAGGTGGCAAAAATCTCACGTCAATGGAAAGCATGATTGAAGTGATGCGTGGAAAGGACAAGAGTTGTGGGACCCAGAGTAGGCACGCAAGTCTTTAAAGGTTTTGGGACCCGAAAGGTAGAGAAGACATAGAGCTCTTGTATATCGAGTTCCCAGTGCACGAAATAGTGTTGATCGTTGGATCAAGGGAAAACTCTAGAACCGTTGATTTCTAGTGGAGGCAAAACCTTAGCGTTCCAGAGTTTATCGAAACTCGGCATATCGGTGTTTGGAGGTCTGAAGGCACAGACGCTTGATCAAAAGACTCACGAAATCGTGAGGTCCGATCTCCGGAGGTGTGAAGGGAGATTCCATGAGGTTTTGTTGTGGGGTGCAGATTTCTCGAAAGGGAAATAGAAGAGCCAATTGTTGAGAGCTCTTTGGGCTAGTGGAAGAAGAAAGATCATGTGTGTGTGGAATTTCAACTTGTGGGTTGGGAGGGCTGCGTCAGGTGTGGTATCAGAGATTGATTCTTGTTTGTATATTTTAGGTAGGAAAAGTGAGAAGGAATTTTAGCCATGCCGCCGAGGAGAAGAGATAGACAAACACCCAATCCACTAGAGGATAGGGAGGTGTCAAGAGAAATAGGTAGGCAGGTGTCGAATCCAGCCATGGAAAGAGATATACATGATCTACGTGCCAGAGTCGTGGACATGGAAATAAAACAAAGGCGTACAGCTGATATTGGAGATGTCAGTGAGTCCGAAAGTGAAGATGAAGCTGGACATGGAGAAGAAGAAGTCACAGTAGAAGATGCAGCAAATGAATGCTTGATTAGAGTTGTTGCAAGAATGAGTGCAAGAGCCAAAATGGACATTCCAGTTTATGAGGGAAACTTGGATGCTGAAGAGATTCTAGACTGGATTAGAGATCTGGACACATATTTTGACCATGAAGATGTCAAACAAGACAAGAAGGTCAAACATGTTGTCACGATACTTAAAGGATATGCAACATTGTGGTGGGATGAATTGCAAGCTGACAGACGCTGCCAAGGTAAGCAGGAAATCAAGAGTTGTGATAGGATGATTGCAAAGATGAAAGCAAAATTCATTCCCAGAGATTACCAAATTACTTTGTTTCGAAGGATGCGGAACTTGAGACAGAAGCTGATGACAGTGAAGGAGTACAATGAAGAGTTCTACAGGATGAACATCAGAGCAGGTCATCATGAAAGTAATGATGAAAAAGTTGTCAGGTATATGAATGTCCTGAGATATGAAATTCAGGATGAGATGAGCATGATGACCATCCGAATGGTGGAAGATGCTTATCAAATGGCTCTAAAGGCGGAAGAGAAGCTAAGCCAAAAACAAGGTCAAAGAGGCTGAGGCAGAAGTCAAGCCAGGGGAAAATCAGTTGTCCAAGATAGAAATCAGAAGCCTAAGGAAGACTGGAAGAAACCTCAACCTTAGATTGAGAGATGTGGAAGCTCATAGAAAGGGAAATATGCTAGACAGAGAAGGAAATATGTTGATCAGAGAGGAGAGTATGCTGATAACAACATTTTTCCTCGTACTAGAGGTAGAGGAAGAGGGAGAAGTGGAGTGCTAAAATGCTTCATGTGTGGAAAATTTGGACACAAGTCTTATGAATGTCCAGACAAGAAGAAAGAGGAAGGAGAGGCTCACATTACCAAATCTCAAAGGCAGAATGTTGAGGCAGAGGACGCTGAAGGCGAAAGATCGCTAATGATGTGAAAAGCTCTTTTGACACCAGAGAAGGAGGTGGAGAGTTTCATCCAAAGAAGCGGACTTTTTCGGACTGCGTGCAAAACCAAAGACTGAAAATGTAAAGTTATTGTAGACAATGGTAGCACAGATAATCTCGTTTCTACAGAGATGGTAGAAAATCTAGAGCTGGAGACGATTGATCATCCAAGCCCATACAAAGTTTCGTGGTTGCAAAAAGGACATCAGGTAAATGTCACTAAGCAATGTTTAGTTGAGTTTAAAATAGGAGGGTATAAAGATGAAATACTTTGTGATGTTATTCCTATGGATGTTTGTCATCTATTGCTGGGTAGACCATGAAAATATGATAGGAATGTGATTCATAATGGGAGAATGAACACATACACCCTATAGAAAAATGGGAGAACTCACATGTTGTTGCTGATCAAAGATAAAGAAATAAAACCAAAGGTGAGCAACATTGTACTTCTCATGAGTGGGAAGGAACTTCTTACAGAGGGTAAGAAGAAGGAGGAACCGCAATTCATTGTGGTCAGGAAGCCAAAGATTTTTTTAACCAACACAAGGGTAGATGATTTACTGGAAGAGGTTCATAAACTATTGGAAGAGTTTGCTGACATAGTAGTGGATGAACTACCTCGTTAGTTGTCACCAATTAGAAGTATAAGTCATCAAATTGATCTCATACCTAGAGCTAGTTTGCCAAACAAAGCAGCATACAGATTGATGCCACAGGAGAATGAAGAGGTCAAAAGACAAGTCCAGGATTTGTTGGACAAAGGTTTGGTCAAAGAAATCTTGAGTCTATGTGTTATTCTAATAGTACTCAGTCCGAAGAAAGACAGAGGCTGGAGGATGTGTACTGACTCGAGGGAAATCAACAAAATAACCATCAGGTAGAGATTTTCATTCCCAAGGATGGATGATTTGATGGATTTCTTGAGTGGGGCCAATTTTTTTTCAAAGATCAATTTGAAAAGTGGTTATCATCAGATTCGCATGAGGGAAGGTGAAGAATGGAAGAAAGCATTCAAAACCAATGAAGGGTTATATGAATGGATTGTCATGCCATTTGGTTTAACAAATGCGCCGAGTACTTTCATGAGATTGATGAATGAAGTCCTGAAGGATTTCATCGGAAAATTTGTCATTGTGTATCTTGATGACATACTGATTTTTAGTAAAACAAAGGCAGAGCATCTGAAACATTTGGCTACAATGATGCAGAGGCTACAACAAGAGAAGCTACTGATAAATAAGAAGAAATCCTCATTCATGAAGACAAAGCTCATTTATTTGGGTTTTGTTATTTTTGCAGATAAGTTGAGGATGGATCCAGATAAGGTGGAGGTAATTAAGAATTGTCCATCACCAAAGAGTATATTTGAGGTGAGAAGTTTTCATGGATTGGCTAGTTTATACCGGAAGTTCATTAGGAATTTCAGTGGAATTAGTGCACCGATGATGGACACAGTGAAGAAGAGACACAAGTCTTTTCACTGGACAGAAGAAGCAGAGAAGAGTTTTAATTTGTTGAAAAGGAAGATCACGGAACAACCAATTCTGGTGTTACCTGATTTCCAAAAGACATTTCAAGTAAAATGTGATGCAAGTGGATTTGCAATAGGGACAGTGTTGAGTCAAGAACATAGGCCAATAGCATACTTCAGCGAGAAGCTGAATGAAGCGAAAGTGAAATACTCCATGTATGACAAGGAGTTCTATGCTATTATTCAGGCATTGAAGAAATGGAGACATTACTTAATTTCCAAGGAGTTTGTCTTATATAGTGATAATCATGCATTGCAATTTATGACTCAACAAGAGAAGTTGAATCAAAGACATGTTAAATGGGTTGAATATATGCAAAATTTTACTATTGTAATCAAGCATATTTCTGGAACTGCTAACAAAGTT
Source organism: Picea engelmannii (assembly GCA_009831015.1). Taxonomy (NCBI): domain Eukaryota; kingdom Viridiplantae; phylum Streptophyta; class Pinopsida; order Pinales; family Pinaceae; genus Picea; species Picea engelmannii. Next base: position 122,047 of record ML777967.1, read on the forward strand.
GTTGATGCTTTGAGCAGAAAATTTTTGCTATTGCAGGAGTACAGAGTCAAAAAATTGGGTTTTGATGATCTTAGGGACATGTACAAAGATGATACAGGTTTTAAAGAGGCATATGAAGCAGCTGAGAATCCAATTCTCAGGGATAGAAGCCAATGGGTAGAATACATGATCCAGGAAGGATTATTGTTCAAAGGTAATCAACTTTGTATTCCAAAATGCTACATGAGGGAGAATTTGCTAAAGGAGAAACATAATGGAGGATTGGTCGGACATTTCGGTGATGACAAGACGTTCGCAAAGTTGAATGAGTCATACTTTTGGCCAGGAATGCGAGTAGACGTCAAAGATTTGTGGACCGATGTAGAATTTGTCAGCATTCAAAGGGAAAGAGGCAGAATGCAGTTTTTTATCAACCATTACCCATACCTGAGAGGCCGTGGGATGCAATCAGCATGGACTTCATACTGGGGTTGCCAAGAACACAAAGAGGGTTTGACTCAATCTTTGTGGTGGTGGATAGATTTTCCAATATGGCACACTTCATGTTGGAGATATGGCTATAGCAGAGATGACGCAGATGGTCAAGGTTGTCATTGATGGCAATCGGTTGGTTATGGAGCATGCACAAGTGCTGGAACACAAATGCTAGTACACAGATGCTGAAACACAGAAGCTGAATCACAGATGCTGGAACACAGATGCTGGAACGCAGATGCTGAAACACAGAAGACACAGAATGTCAAGGTTGTCAGTGATGGCAATCGGTTGGTTATGGAGCACGCATAAGAGATGCTGGAACATATAAGCTAGAACACAGATGCTAGAACACAAATGCTGGAACACAGATGCTGGAACACAAATGCTGGATCACAGTTGCAGAAACACAACGCTGAAACAGAGCTGGAACTTATGTTGAAACACAGTGTTGTAACAGCTGAAACACAGTAATGGTACATATGATGAAACACAGGGTTGGAACAGTTGTTGAAACATAGTGTTGATACATATGCTGAAACATAGTGCTGGGCTGAAACACAGTGTTGGAAACTATGCTGAAACAGTGGTTTCTCTAATCACTCTGAACAGTGGAAAGACTTTTAGTCTAAAATTAGACTGGCAGTTAAGACAGGAGGAACACAGCATTGCATGATGTGGCATGCGTAGAGGAGGCATGCAAAGAGCCAGTTCAGAAAATCAGGGAGAACACTGGCATGCGAAAAGAAGAAGAAAGAACGAAAGAAAGGGAAACTGCAGTTGGAGTTGAGAAAAGAAGAAAGACTTTTAGTCTAAAATTAGACTGGCAGTTAAGACAGGAGGAACACAGTGTTTCATGATGTGGCATGCGTAGAGGAGGCATGAAAAGAGTCAGTTCATAAAATCAAGGAGAATGTTGGCATGCGAAAAGCAGAAGAAAGAATGAAAGAAAGGGAAACTGCAGTTGGAGTTGAGAAACGCATGGAAAACCTCTGCATGTGGTGAATCTATATAATGCGCTGGAACATAGATGAATTGTTGCTATTGATGTGAGAAAGAGGGAGTGCTCTGGATGTGAGAAAAGGAGAAGAATCTGCGTGATGGGAGAAGAAGATGAGAATGGGCTGCAGAGGACAGTGAGGTAGAGCAGCAGATCAGAAACAGTGAAGAATACAAAGAAGATCAGCAGAAAGGGTAAGCAAGCTATATCAGAATGAACAAGTTGATTTGAGCAATATGTATTTTGGCAAATTAGGGTGGTAGGGTGGTTCTAGGGAGACGTATGTCTCTTTCTCTGCAAGTGGGTGCTTGTAGAATCTGAAGGTTGGTGCCTTCATTCAGTTGGTGCTGAAGTAAAAAGGAAGTCGGTGCTT